>VDFB02044276.1:0-56858 GCA_007258455.2 Sequoia sempervirens | reverse complement strand
CTATCCATGTCGGATGACACCATTGCTATGTGTGGGCTCCACCATTTGAGTGAGTGAGGAATAGGTGTCGAGATCTCACTAATCTCATTGGATTTAATCTTCATTCACCTTCATTCAGTGAGCCAATAGGGAATGGTGAGGATTCCTCTATCTGGTTGATCTCGACCACTTGTTGAAGATGCCAGGACATGGGATCAATAGTGGGGAGTGGGTCATGCGTTGTACCTAGGAAACGTGTTAGCTTCTTGCTAACCTCACTGCATTTATCTAGTGTGCACTTAACTCTCACGAGCTAGCGGGGTACGGTCTAGATTTGATCCTTGATCTCCAAATCTTGAAAGTTGCACAATACATGATGTTAGCATTAAATGGACAAGACTTGGCTTAGCCAATGGTGACAAGACCGCGAGGTTAGTGACTTAAAATTTTAAATCCAACCTTAAAAAATATTTGACACGGTGGGAAAAGTGTAACCGGTTACTCAAGCAAATAGGGTTGGTAAGCAAACGAGATGGATGGATCGAAAGATAACCTAAGAAACTGATGACTGACTAAACAATTCAACATGAAAATATAACGTTGGCACATTTTCTAGCTAAAAACCCTACCCACTTGGGGACAAGGGTTTAGAATAGAAGCTAGGCTCAGGAGAATTGAGTTGAAATCCCTCAGAATCTCACAAGCTCCATCAGGGGGTTTTACATTAAAGATAGGAAAATGATCGTTGAAAGGAGACTTTGGTGGTAGCCCAACATTATTCGTCTTCATGCACCCTATGCACATGTTGGTACTACTACCTTAGTAATGAGCAACACCACTGAATCCTAGGAGGATCATGAATTGAACATGAACTCTCATAGATATCGACAATGGGGTGAATGATGGAAGTATACGAGCTATCTTAGTGGGCTATCTCTTTAAGAGAACCATGAGTTTTACCTATATGTTGTGTCAACAGAGGAGGGATTAGATCATTTCAGAGGGAGAATACAAATTCTTGAAATATGATTCTTGTACCTATACTATGAGTAACTGTTGAGGCAAAGGGGGAGAAGGTATTATGGGAATCGGGACTTCTTGTGCTGGCTTTCATCCCATGAAGATAATTCTTTAATGACATTTGCTATGCACCCTCCCACACCTTGGAGCCTGCAACCCTTGTTTCTATGTGCTACAAGACCTCGCAATCTCCACAAGTATCAATTTTCATGCTTCCCCTCAAGTCATTTGTCCTTTATATTCTCCTAATCACTTAATATTTATGTAATCTTGATGGGGGATGCATAGACGAAATACCTTAAGGACGAGATTTACATTTGAACTCAAAAGAGGAATGAGCCCCATATAATTAGGCAGAAAGATCAAGTATGAAAGGGGGGATATTTGATAAACCAGATAAGTGTGCAAGGTCATTTAAATATGCAACAATAGGGGAGTTCAAAAGTCTAAGAATTATTTAAGCCGTGATTGAACAAATACCATGAAAGTGAGAATTGTATGGTCAAAATTATTGTTCTTCTCTAATTTTGGGGATTGGTGAGGATAATAGTCAAGGTGGATTGAATAACCATTATGAAGAATTTAAAAGGTTTCATATTTTTATAAGAATATTAAACAAGCACCATACAACTAAGAGGGGGGGTGAATCAGTTATCACAAAATTCTAACTTAAAACTTTAACACTTATCAATTTTGCAACCACTTTATTATGTTATTAAGTATGATTATGAAACATAAATAACAGAAATTAAATCAACATAATGAACACCATATTTTTACTTGGAAAAACCAAGGGAAAAACCACAGTGAGGATTAACTCACAATATAAAGTAGTTTCAAACTAAAAATAAAAGGCTCACTACCAAGGAATAACTCACTATCTAGAAAGAAAACCTCACTGCTTACAAGGGAGGCTCACTGCCCACAAAAATATTCACAAAACAAAATTGGGTTTTACAGCCCAAATGAACTAAGAATGATGCACCTAACAAGTTTTGATATAGTTCTAGTGATGCTCAATAGATAGACTTAAAACACTTCATCAATTTTTCTCTTCTTCAACTTCGCATTCACAATGGCCTTATCGTTACACACTTTAATCTTCAACCCTGTCCAATAAATATACTTGATTCATCTACAAGCATCAATTAGGTCAGCCTAATTAGATACATTTCATATTTAACAAAAATGCTAACTATTGGCTCCAAGCATTCACAAAATATTTCCAAAAAGCAATTCATACATCCACCATGCTACATCATGTCAGCATAGAACTAAGATAGATATATCCCCATAGAAAAATTAATTCACCGTATTACAATTAACACAAGAAGTCAGCTAGTAATATACTTCAATTTAAAAAGCAACCAAAAGAATAATTCCATTACATCGTACTATCACCAAAGCACATAATATTTTGAACATCCATGCCTTCAGTAACAATAAACAATTTCCCAAAACTACAAACAATAACTTTCAACTATAGAGGAATACAGACTAGAATATTGGAGAGTGCAACTCGAATACTAGTTCAGATACTAGAACAAAATACTAGATCAAGCACTGACTTAGACTTGTAATCACAACATGGTGACATCAATGACAACACAAAACTATAGAGATAATTATTCTTCTCCATTCTTCCAACAATCTCCCCCTTTTTCATTGATGGAAAAATGTGCCAAAATTTTCAAAAACTTTCCTCCAATCTCTCCCAAAACTCTCCAACATTTCCCTCTTTGACATCAATGGAAAAGGGCAGCCAAAAAGGATGTAAACATGGTGATATCATAATTTACAAAAAGATTTCAATTCTTCAAAAGCTTACATCCATCCAAAACATTTCAAACAACAATTCACTTAACTTCACTCTGTTCAAATTCCTTTTCCTCTTCCTTTTCTTCTTCGCCAAAGAAAAAAAACAACAGAAATTGAGCATTAAGGATTCAAGTAAAAATGACACTTTTCACCTCAAACACCTTCTTGTACCTTTCTTTGAGAATTGGACACAACTTCTTCTAGTTGAATGTAGCTCTTGTGTAGATGCTTTCCAATAGGCCCAACAGAGTAAAAGAAGATGGCCAATATGAACATTGTTTTTCACACTCTTCTGCATCAACAAGTATTCTAAAAAGATGGTCTAACTGGACCTTAGCAATCTCCTTAAGGAGCTAGAAGGATTTCACCACATCATCTCTTTATCTTTGTACAACAATTAGTTCATCTTGCAGTTCGCCAACTCTCAACCTTTGTTTCCCTTCTTTGTCTTCAAATATATTAGAGTTCTTTCCAATATTTGTTCATTTCATATTCAATTGCTTCAATTCTACTTTTGAAATTATCTACCACAGCAAACCACCTGAGAATATTTGTAAATATTTGATATTTCTTTAATGCATTTCTTTGTTTCCAATATAAGTTCAGACAGTCTCTACTTCACTTTATTACATTTGTTTTCAATGAAGGCTTCAAACTTGTGTCCTTCCAGACATTCAAGCAACATTCTTTCTTCAAAAATATCAACTAATTTTTTTGGTAGGGAGTTAGAGATAATTGATACGTCAATACCTTTTCGAAGTAGATAATCTACTAGGGCATCATCAATTTTTAGTCTGTCAACAGGAGAGGCTGCATTCCATATTTCACCAATCTTCTTCATTTTTCCTTTAACCAACATTGACTGAATGTCATCTAGATTAGAGGATTCAAATCTAGCTAGAGATTATTTTTCCTTCTCTTCCAAAAATACAATGACTTTTTCAGTTATAACTTTTCTTTTCTTTGATTCCAAAGGGGAATCACCAATAACATCTCCCATTCTCTTTTATAGAGGATGAACCCACTTCAAACTAACTCAGTGTTGACATATCAGAGCATAGAGTTGTTCTTAAGGATGTGAAATATGATTTTCACACACTTACATTATTTTCCAACGCTTCCAAGTAATTGTTTCCCAATAGGAATACTAGATTCCCACACAACATTATCCTTTCCCGATAGGGAACTCAAAAATTAAAACACCAAGTGATGAGCCTAGTTTTTAGTACAATTTTGGGTAGAATCTATAGTTTATTTACTGGAATTTTTCATGGACTTTGATGTTAAATCTTTATATTTTCATAATGTTTCCCTCAAACCATAGACATTGGGCTTAAATCCTATCTCTGCAAGTTTTAATGACATTGGCATATTATGTGGCCTATCTATATTGAATTTGCATGTGGTTAATGAATGTTCCTTAATGTGGTTATATGTGTAGTTATTGTGCGTATTGATGTTGCCATGCAAATTTAATTTAAAGATTCTAAGTTGAGGAAGACATCGCCAACTGGACATGAACCATAAGGTCTAGCAAAGGATTCGCTCAAGGTCAAAGGAGGTCAATGACAGAAGATTCCTCATGCAACTAAATGTAACCACCTTATAGTGTACTTTAATGATTGAACATGTGTGTGCATTACTATTGTGCAAAATCTATGTTTGGACCTACATGTCTGACCAAATTCCATGCACACATAACCACCATCATTCTACTTTCTTTGTTTTCCCTAAATGGCATCCTCCCAGTCATGGAGTTGACTATATTATTTAGATAGTAGTATAAATAAAGATCTAATGCTCCTTCCTCAAGAGGTTGCATGATTTGATATTGTACTTGCATTCTCAAGTTTCAAGTATTATAGATGCATTACTCTTTTGTACTCATGATTTATAGTGACTAAAATAAAGTTTTGAGTTCAAGCATTTTAGTTCTCATTAGTTTTAGAGGATACTTATCCAAGGGGGCCCACTTGGTGATTAATCTATCTTCTTAGTTTAGTATTAGTTTAGTATTGCTTTTTATTTAGTAATTAGTTAGAAATTTGGCACCAACTGTTCCTACAACCACTAGAATTCCATTCTGTGACCATTCTTGCAGCCAAAGCAGATAAAGTAGTGCCCTATTTTTTTCTCATATTTTCATCCTTATTATGCATTTTAGTTGATGTAGTTGTTGATTGATGATTTGTATTTATGGTATTCCCTTCTAAGAAATTTACTTTTAGCATTGTGTGTTCCTCAATTGTAGAGTGAAATTGCTACTTTGAGTTCCTAATGCACATACTGTGCTAACCCATTTCAAGTTCATGTCCCTAGATTGACAAGTTAAATGTACCTTCATGATGATTGAAATAGCTATTCAGGTTAGATGTCTAATCTCTAAATCACGGTTATAAGGGATTAGTTATCAGATCATTATAGGAGGCCAACATTTTTGGCACCTTTGTTGGGGATGGTGTCAAACTAGGGAGTATTTTGGAGTCATTGATAGCTTTTCTTGTTGTAGTGTTTATGGAAGTTGTTCTTAGTATATCCTCATTTAGGAATTAATGACCCCCCTTATTCTTTACCAATTCTTTGTGTGGGCTAATTGATAGTGAGTGATGCAACATGCATAAAGGAAGGAGAAGGGATGCTTATGGGAGATTCCTTCCTAAAAATCCTAATCCATTCCAACTAGTTGAATATGAGAAGCTACCAAGAGAAGAAGAAGAAGATCAACACCCCTTTGTTGATGCATATCCTGATCTAACTAGCTCTGAAGTCTCCTCTGAAGATCAAAATCAGCTTGATAACCCCTTTGCTTTGGAACTACATCAAGAAGGCATGGGTGATGCAAATAGGAATAGACCTAACCAACCAACTTTTCCTTTCCCCATTTCCCATCATAATGAAGTTGAAAACATCAAGAACATTCCTACCTCAGTACTCCCCAAGTTTTATGGACTTGTCACAAAAGATCTTGATACTTTTCTATTTGAGTTTGACATACTCTGTAGGAGTTATGATTATACTACTGATGCCCATAGGCTTCAAATATTTCCTACCACTCTAAAAGAGGTTGCATTAAGATGGTTCATGAACCTAGGCAGAGATACTATGGAAACTTGGGAAGACATGAAGATAAAATTCCTTGAGAAATACAAGGAATATTGTAGGGGTAGCAACATAAGAGGAGCTGACATTTTCAAGATGCAACAAAAGGAAGATGAGAGCCTTGAAGATTACATTACAAGGTTTATGTTTTTCCTACAAAAATGTCCATACCATACACTTGAAGAAGACTAATAAAAGGATCTTTTCTTGAGAGGAATCAATGATAGTTGCACTAATTCCTTGGAACTCATGGGAGGAGGAGATATCTCCCAAGTTCCTTGGGAAGATATCAAGAAAATATGCTAGAACTACTCTAGGGCAGCTTCAAAGAAGGGGAGAGCTTACCAATCTTCCATGGTTAAGTCAACTACCAGTGGAGTTTCAAGAATGGAGATTACTCATTTGTTGGTAGAATTCAAGACAGACATTATAAATAATCTATCTACTCAGCTAGATACACTTCAGGCCAAGAAGAAGCAAGAGGAGGCAGAGGCAATGTTGATAGAGTATTGCCCCCACTGCAAACAAAAGAAGGACTACAAATGCAAGACGGTAGTTAATATTGAAAGAAAGCAGATTCCACCTGAGTTCAAGCCAATCTAGATTGAAGAAAACCAAGTCTACTATGTTGCACAAAGGAATCCTTGCGCTCCAAGACAAGGTATGCCACCAGATCCACTATCCTATGTTGGGCCATATCTTAATTCCTATTCATCTGGTAACCAATGGCAGCCCCCATATCCATCCAGTAATGGAGGATATCCACCGAAAACATAGAGTAACCCTCCAAATGCTTGGCACAGTCATCAAAGTTCTCCACTCCAATGGGAGCAACCTCAGGGAAATTGGCAACAATTTCAAGGGCATTGGTAGCCACCTTCAAGAAATTGACAACAAATAAATCAATGTAGAGGAGGACAACAATGGCCTACTCAGACAACTAGTTACATGTATCCAACTTCTCAACCCCAGTAGCCTACTATAATGCTTCCACCTACTAATCCAAGCTCAAATGCACCTAAACCTACTCAGCTACCAACTCATCCCACACCCAATCCAAATAACAAACCACAACAGCAACCTATATACTCTATTGATTCAAATCAATTCCCTACAGATGTTGTGATTGTAAGTTACATCAAGAACTACTCTACCAACCCCTTACAAGCCCATTATCACTAAGCTTCCTATGGAAGAGGAGGAAATTTTGAATGATCCCATTCAGCCAAGTGTACCTAAAAGTCTTGAACTAGTCCAAGTCAAGAAGACTGAACAAGAACCATTATTTCCTCAGAGATTGGAAGTTTTGAAGAAGAAGGAAGAAAGGGAGGATCCAAATTTTTATATCTTGGATCAGTTGAAGCATTTATGTGTCTAGATACCTCTATTTCAGTCCATAAAGGATGTTTCAATCTATGACAAGGAAATCAAGGAGGCATGTCTCAAGAAGCCAGGTAGGAAAAAGGATTCAACTACAGTCCATCTAGTGGGACAACTAGCTGACATCATGCTAGGAAAAGTGACTATCTCCAAGTTTAATGAGCCATGTAGTCCTATGGTAACAGTTGTTATAAATGGGGTCCAAGTAAAGAATGCTCTGATTGATTTAGGGGCAGCAATAAATGAAATGACCAAAGACATTCTATAGCAAATAAACATTGCAAGCATGAGATCTACTCCTACTATCCTGTAGCTTGCTAATAGCTCTATTGTTAAGCCTGATGGTGTAGTGGAGGATCTTGTGGTAGTTATAGACTCTTGGGAATACCCATCAGACTTTATGATTCTTTCTCCTAAAGATACACTACGTGGTATCCCATTATTCTTGGAAGGCCTTGGTTATAAACTACAAATGCATACATTGGATGTCGGTCAGGTGACTTAACCATTTCAGATGGGAGGAGCACTAAAACTTTTGTTCTTTATCCACCCGCTCAGCCATCTAATGTAAAGATAATCCCATATGGCCACATGTTGGTGAAGAGGACAAGGAAGTTAATTGTGTGGTGAATCTTATGTTGCTAGGAAGAAGCTCTTTTATGCAACTCCAAGATGAGGATGAAGTATTAGCTAACATCATTTAGAACCATTGTGAAGTGGAGGAAGCATCATCTCATTCTGCTACTCCAGTCAAAAAACTTTTTCCTGCTCTTCCTACAACCACTATTCCTATAGACATTCTTCCTACAACCACTCTTCTTGCAACCACTATTCCTATAGACATACTTCCTACAACAACAGGTATGTCCCATACATTGTTTCCATATGAACTAAAGGTACCATGTGTTAATGAAGTAGCCATGATAGAGTTAACTACACAAGTACAGGTGCCAGAAGAAAAATATCTGAATGTTAATAGTAAATTAAATGAAGAACAACAATTGTTATTGGAAAACCTATTAAGGACCCATCAACATGCATTTGCATGGGGTTATCAAGATACAAAGGGATTGGACCCTAAAATTTGTACACATGGAATTTACATCAGATATGATTGCACCCCAGTAAGACAACCATAAAGAAGAATTACCCTTTGACTAAGAGAATTTGTGAAAGGAGAACAACAAAAATTACTACATGCAAGATTTATCTACTCTATTTCAAATAGTTAGTGGGTGTCTCCATTAGTGATTGTGCCTAAGAAAGGAGGGAAATGATGAGTTTTTGTTGATTATAGGGAACTTAATGTTGCCACCAAGAAGGACCACTTTCCCTTACCCTTCATTGATCAAGTTTTGGATACACTTGCAGGAAGTCCAGCAGCAAGAAGTTATACAACAATCGCTAGAACCAGAGCAAGAGTTCCTACAGCAACAGAAAAAACAAGAATGAGGGCCCCTGCAGCAAGAAGTGGAAGAAGAGATAGTACCCCTGCAGCCAGAGATAACTGGACAACCTAAGTCCATGCAGATAGTGTCATTCAAGGAGCCATCATCGACAAAAAGACTGGTAAGAATTCATAATCCTCCTGATTTTATAGTAAATATGGAAATTTTGAATTTATGGAAAGAAATACAAAGGACAGAGGAAGAATGGAAAAAGGAAAAATTGAAATTGAAGAAAATTCAAAAGAGGGATGAGGAGATTGAAGATAAGGATGCAAAAATTGTCACCCTGAAGCAAAGGGTGGATGATATGGAAACCTTGGCACCATAGATTTTGGAATGTAGAACCCCTCCAAGAGTCTATGATCTACTCTTGAAAGAGAAATATCTCTCTTTTAAGTTTTCAAGGATTGCCTCAGGTTTGAATCCTTCTATTGACACCCCTATTGAATTTTTCAATGCTTATAAGATTGCCTCACCTAAAATGAAGAATTTTCTATGTGATTTTTATTTGCTTAATTATGTTGTAACTCAAGACCATGATTGGAATCCACTATTGTATATTGGGGATGTTCAATTAAGGGAATTTATGTCTTGGGTACAAAATGATATTAGTTGGGGACAACAACATGGGGCTTATAAGCAATTGGAGTCTAACATCCCTCTGCTCGTTAGGGATGAATCAAGCATCCCAAGGGATATTTATAGAGAATGGCACATAATGCTTCTCATACCTACTTATGGCAACAAGATTATACCTTGGATTGAGGCAATTTATAGTGAGTATGAGGTAAAGATAGCAACAAAGGATGAAACTATGAGAAGTGATGTCTATCACAAAGATGGAATAGCCTAGCTAATGAGATGAAATAGGTTGAGCCTCATTCCATCCACAATTATGTTGCAACACTAAAAAGGATTGATAGGTATATTTGTATTGGGAGAACACATGGGAGATCATGGCTTCCCCTAATTTTCCGGCCGCCCATCCTCATGTGGCCCATGCCAAACTTCAAATTCTACTAATATGACTTTGTTGTAGCAAAATAAAGATGGAATAGATTTGATAGATTAGGAGGATTCTATTGGGATCTTAATTCACGCACAATAGCCACTGATGTTGGACAACTATCAGTTGCAAATTTTAGAGCCTTGACCAAGTAGAACAACAACCCTTCCCTTGCTGGAGGACCAAAAAAATGTTAGGCTGGAGGGAGTGATGCACCTAGTTTTTGGTCCAATTTTGGGTAGAATCTATAGTTTATTTCTTGGAATTTTTATGGACTTTGATGTTAAATGTTGATATTTTCATAATGTTTCCCTCAAACCATAGACATTGGGCTTAAATCCTATCTCTGCAAGTTTTCATGACATTGGAATATTATGTGGATTATCTATATTGATTTTGCATGTGGTTAATGAATGTTCCTTAAGGTGGTTATAGATGTACAGTTATTGTGCATATTGATGTTGTCATGCAGATTTAATTTAAAGATGCTAAGTTGAGGAAGACACCGCCAGCTGAGCATGCACCATAACGTCCTATAAAGGAATCGCTCGAGGTCAAAGGAGGTCGACGGCAAAAGATTCCTCATGCAACAAAATGTAACTACCTTGTAGTAGACTTTAATGATTGAGCATGCATGAGCATTATTGTTGTTCTAAATCTATGTTTGGACCTGCATGTCTGACCAAATTCCATCCACATGTAACCATCATCATTCCACTTTCTTTTTTTTCCCTAAATGGAATCCTCCCAATCATAGATTTGACTGCCTTTTTTATCTAGTATTATAAATAAAGATCCAATGCGCCTTCCTCAGGAGGTTGCAGGATTTGATATTGTACTTGCATTCTCAATTTTTTTAGTAATACAGATACATTACTCTTTTGTACTCATGATTTATAGTGAATAAAATAAAATTTTGAGTTTCAGAATCTGAGTTCCAATTATTTTTAGAGGGTACTTATCCAAGGGGGCCCACTTGGTGAATAATTTTTCTTCTTAATTTAGTATTAGTTTATTATTACTTATTGTTTAGTAATTAGTTAGAAATTTGGCACCGACTGTTCCTGCAGCCACTAGAATTCCATTCTATGACCATTCTTGCAACCAAAGTAGACAGAGTAGTGCCCTATTTGTTGCTCATAATTTCATCCCTGTTATGCATTTTAGTTGATGTAGTTGTTGATTGATGATTGGTATTTATGGTATTCCCTTCTAAGAAATTTACTTTCAGCATTGTGTGTTCCTTAGTTGTAGAATGAAATGGCTACTTTGAGTTCCTAGTGCACATACTGTGCTGACCCATGTCAAGTTCACATCCCTAGGTTGACAAGTTAAATGCACCTTCATGATGATTGAAATAGATATTCAGGTTAAATGTCCAATCTCTAAATCATGGTTGTAAGGGCTTATTTATCGAATCATTGTAGGAGGCCAACACCAAGCACAAAAAGAAAGATCCAAACCAAAAGGGATAACCCTCAACCATCAACATTCAGACATATTCAAATAAATTCTCAATCAATAAATGACACAAATAAAATTTCATGTGCTCCTTAACCATCATATGTGCAATATAAACAACAATAGCCGATGTCAAGCCTTCACAATTTCTAAAATAGATTTTATAAGAAACACCATACAAAACATACCTTACATCCAAATCCTTGAGATTGTTTATCAATAGAGCTCGAGGGTCTTTACTAATTCCAGTCAGTTCCTCCACATTTTTGTACTTCATAGTTTTCTTTCCAAGAATATCCCCAATACTACATAAGCCAGTAATCATTTTGATCTCTTCCTTCATGATTAAGTAGGGTTTGTGCAATACAATGTTGTCATTCTTCAAACAATTCAACAAGAACAAAATAAAATCTTTATTAGCAAACCATGGAAACTCTCCCCACAAATCCATACCTAGGGTTTTTATGTTATGTAATTCATTTTCCTTCAGCCCTAGTTCCATTACTTTCATATTTCTATGATCAAATTCTTCTAATTCAACTCCTTTTAGCTTTAGAGGAATGACACCACTCAATTCTCTATCCATTTTTATGCTTTCTTGAATTCATTAATCGAAACTTCTTTGTTTTTCTTCTTCCCCTTTTACAAATTGAGAAAAGATTCTAGATTACCCATGACAATTTCTTCAAATTCCCTTCAGAATTGCTTCAAGCTCACTTCAAGATCGCTCTAGGGAACCTTTCAAGTTCTTAAAATGTTCAATTATTCAAGAAGATTCACAAATTTCAACTTATGCACCATTGAATTTACCCTAAAATGCATTAAATGCGAAAAATATCAAAAAGTTGCTAAAAACATCCTTCTTAATATAGAAAACCCTAATTCAATTTGCAAATCATCATGACAACATGTTTTCTTCCAATTATTTTTTCCAAAACCTTTGATTCTTTATTCCTCACATTTCACCCTCATGCCAGCCTCTGACACGTTATTTATCTAGGGGGTTTTATAATTTTTTGATAATCCTCCCCCTAAGAAAATGATAGGTCTAATTCCCAGAGGAATTGTCCTTATCAGATGAGGGAATAGACACATCAATAGCTTTAGTTTTTTCTTCTTCTTTCTTCTTCCATATCTTATTCATATCTCACTTCATCTCTTCTTTGTCAACTTTCTTTACCATATCATTCTTCTCTATCGGAGTGGACTTATTTCCTTTCTTACTCCTGCAAAACTTTGAAATATGTCCAAGTTTATTGCAATTATAACAAACAACCCTTTTATGATTACTCTGACCTCCATTACCTCTCAACCTACATTGATTTGATCTATGTCCAAATTTGTTATAGGTATAGTAGTAGCCATTAAAGGATTGATTCATTTTTCCTTCATTAAACTTGTTCCTCATTACCTGACTTATCATTCTCACCTGACATTTGCATTCAATAGCTTTATGTCCAACCTTCTTAGATTCAAAACATTGTCCGGTGAAGGAACTGAGAAACTAGTTCTGCATGCTCCTACATTTTGTTGCCTTGTGACAATATTTATTACAGGAAAAGCAAACACAGTTGAAAGAGGGATACCTTTGTGCATTAGGATATCTTACAAGTGGTATCCTTGCAAAATTCCTTTAATTTCTCTTATGCTTCCCTTTGTCCTGAGTGATTTGATTGTCCTTAGAACTTTCACCTCCATCATTTCCCAAGCCAACTTTGTCTTTACTTGATTTATATTCATCAAGCAATTCTCCAAGCTTATCGGAGCTTGATTTGAAATTATTCTCACAGAGTTTTGCAAGACAACTAAGAGGGGGGGTGAATAAGTTGTCACAAAATTCCAACTTAAAACTTTAACACTTATCAATTCTACAACTACTCTATTTAGTTATTAAGTATGAGCATGGAACATAAATAACAGAAAGTAAATCAACACAATGAACACCAAATATTTACATGGAAAACCCAAGGAGGGAAAAACCACAGTGAGGATTAACTCACAATATAAAGCAGTTTCAAACTAAAAATAAAAGGCTCACTACCCTGAAAGGACTCACTGTCCAATAATAAAAGCTCACTACTTACAAGGGAGGCTCACTACCTACACAAAGATTCATAAAACAAAATTGGAATTTATAGCCAAAATGAACTAAAAATGGTGCACCTAACAAGTTTCAATACCGTTCTGGTGATGCTCAATAGAAATACTTAATACACTTCATCATTTTTTCTCTTCTTCAATTTTGCATTCAAAACTACCTCATTGATTACACACTTTAATCTTCAACCCTGTACAATACATATACTCAATTCATCTGCAAGCATCAATTAGGTCAACCTAATTAGATGCATTTCATATTTACCAAAAATACTAACTGTCAGCTCCAAGCATTCATAAAATATTTTCAAAACACAATTCATACATCCACCAAACTACATCATGTCAGCATAGACCTAAGATAGGTCGCACATATATCCTCATAGAAAAATTAATTCATTGTATCACAATTAACCCAAGAAGTTAGTTAGTAATAGACTTCAATGCAAAAAGAAACCAACAAAATAATGCCATTACATCATATGAGAAACAGAGCACATAATATTTTGAACATGCATGCCTTCAATAACCATAAACAATTTCCAAAAACCTCAAATAGTAACTATCAACTATGGAGGAATGCAAACTAGAGTACCAAAGAGTGCAACTCGAATACCGATTTAGATACCAAACCAAAATATTGGATCAAGCACAGACTTAGACTTGCAATCACAACACAAAACTGTAGAGATAATTATTCGTCTTCATTCTTCCAACAAAGAAATGGCTTATTTGTATGAGCTATGTGAGCTTAATTTAATTTATTATTTTATGCAAGTTTTAATTATAAAATGGAGACTACTAAAGGAGCTTATTGTAGCACGATGTTGCCAAGAGGAGATTACTCATGAGGTTCCCACCTATGAAATATTTCTAGGAAGAGGATTATGATTCGGGTCATTAAAGAGAAAAGGATGCTTCTTGTGGAACAACATGCAAAGGTAGTGAGTGGCTTCATGAAGTGAATACACTTGATATCAGCAGGCCTGATTTCTTGGGTCGTGTTGGGCCTTGGAGGTTATCAAGAGATTTGCTTACAATTTTCTTACTAAGAGGCTTGCCTATGGGATCATACTAAGGGGAGTTCTAACTTAAATCTTGATTTAAAAAAGAAAGGAAGTGAAATCAAAACGATCAAAAGAGGTACCTACATGCCACAATCCAAGTCTATAGGAAGGGGTGATCTCACAAATTTCTATGAGGTGTATCAGGAATAATAAAGGTTGTTGGGAGAGGCATTTCTACCAAATGATGACTAACTTGTCAGGAACAACTAGCTTATACATGGATGTAAACCCAAGTACTTAGTTTATGCCAAAGAAGTTAGTGCCAAGAAATCAGAAGGTTGTCTACCAAAGTTAGAAACGGGGGGGAGTTATTTTATCATTTCACAAAATGATTATGATCATTAAGGAGTTGTTCACCTGAATTAAGATTAGCACATCCACTTTTCAGTGACACAAATCCACAACAATATTCGATGAAGGATGCTTCAAACACATTAGAAAAAGGGTAGCTTTTAGCAGTTTTCAGCTACAATAGAGAAAGTGGCTAGAACACAAAACTACTATAGTGCCAAGGTCACTAAAGACAAAATATGCTACAAGACAAAATAGAGAAGAGGAAAAAATAGTCTATATTAAATTATGAAATATTGGGTGTAGGTGAAACCCTAAGCTATAACAAATCTAAGCCATTCATTGTAATTAAATCATGGCAATTCATTTCACTTTTGGAAAACTATAAATAGGGGCTTGCTCCTCATTTGTAAGTGGTGGTAAATTGTTGTAAGAGGAATTTTGCAGCAATATAAGGAAGCATTGCATCATTTTGGGTGTTTTATTTGAGTTTTTTAATTATGCTTGAATGATTCAACCTCCATGTTAGTTTTAGTTTTAGTTTCTTGAATGTCTTTAATGGTGAATGTTGTTAAAATATTTGAGGAACTTGCAATTTTATGATTTTTGCAATTTTTTGATGATGAATCACTTTGCAAAGTTATTCTAGGGTATTTATAATTGTTGTAATTAAGTTCAATTGTATGTTCATGAGGTTAATGAACAATCTAAAAATCAACAGACCTTAGAAGATTGCACTAGTTTTGTGTAGTTGTAGGTTCCCTTAGTCAAGGAAAACTTAGTTCAATTGGAGTTTGTCTACTGTAGCACCCTCCATTGTTATTAGTTTTTCATAGCTTGGATTTGGAATAGTTTTCTCAACCCTTCCACTTTTTCTATTTCTTTTAATATCCTTTTTATAGTAAGATTCCAAGCACCATAAAAATGTCAAACTTGGTGATTGAGGTGAGTTTCAGCTTGTTGTTTTGAGTGGACATCCATTGTTCATTCACTTCCAACACTTTGAAACTCTATTAGTAGACCAAAATTCCCATGATTTGTAAACCATAAAGGCCACCCTATGATTACCAAGAAATCACATGAACCAATCAAACTATTTCAAGCATTGTCATGACCTAACACCTAAGAAACCCTGGGGTGATTGTCTGAAACTTAGTTGTATATTTTTACCTTTAAAGAGAGGCATTACAATTATGCATTTTTTGTGTTGAGAAGTACAAAAACACCCATCAACAAAACCTATACCCTAAACCATAATCCCTCAATCCTAAACCCTTAAACCCTAAACTTTTAAACCTTCAACCCTTTACCTTCGAACCTCATCCCTTAACCCTATACCTTCAACCCAATACCCTAAACCATAAACCCTATAGGTCCTCAACCCTATACATTCAATTGTAAACCCTCTACCCTATACATTGGATCCTCAACCCTCATATATCTTTGTCCCTTCCTCCTCTTCTCTCCTCTCTATCTCACTTATCCCTCCACCTCTCCCTCCCTCCATCCCTCCCTCTCTATCTTAATCCCTCAACCATATACCCTCAACCCTTAAACCATTGAACACTCAACACTAAACCATAAACCATCAACCCTTAAACCCTAAAACCTTAAACCCTCTACCCTCTAGCTTTAACCCAATGTCCTTTACCCTCAACCATAATCCCTCAATCCTAATCCATAAACCCTTAAACCCTTAAACCCAAGTAAACTCTCTACCCAAATCTGTCAACCCTCAACCCTTAAACCCTAATCCATAAACCCATGTACCCTCTACCCTTGGACCCTCAACCCTAATCCCCCAACCCTATACCCTCAATCCAATACCATCAACCTCAAACCCTCAAACCTCAACCCTTTAACCATAAAACCTTAAACCCTCTACCCTCTACCCTCTATCCTCTACCCTCTACCCTCTACCCTCTATCCTATACATTAAATCATCAACCCTCAACCCTTATCCTTCAACCATATGTACCCTCAACCCAATGCCTTAAACCAACAACCCTATAGGTCCTCAACCGGCCTATACCCTCAATTCTCAACCCTATACCCTATTAATTAGATCCTTAACCCTCATATATATGTCTCTCCCTCCTATTACCTCCTTCTCTCTCTCTCACCTCTTTTTCCATATCTCCATCCATCCATCCCTCCCTCTCTACCTTAATCCATCAACCATAAACCCTCAAGCCTCAAACTATTGAACACTCAACCCTAAACCCTAAACCCTCAACCCTAAGCCCTTAAACCCTCTACCCTCAACACAATACCCTCTACCCTCAACCCTAATCCCTCAACCCTTAAACCCAAGAAAACTATCTAACCTAATCCCTAAACCCTCAACCCTTAATCTCTCAACCCTTAAACCCTCAACCCTCTACCCTCTACCCTCAACCCCTATACCCTCTACCCTATACATCGGACCCTCAACCCTATACCCTCAATCCTATACCCTCAACCTTAAATCCTCAACCCTTAACCCTAAACCCTAAACCCTTAAACCCTCTACCCTCTACCATATACATTAAACCATCAACCCTTAACCCCTACACCCTAAATCCTCAACCCCTATACCCTCTACCCATTACATTGAATCCTCAACCTAATCCTTCAACCATATACCCTCAAACCTATACCCTAAACCATCTACCCTCAAACCTAAACCCTCAAACCTATACCATTTAACCCTAAACCTTTTAGCCTTATACCCTCTACCCTCAACCCAATACCCTCTACCATCAACTCTAATCCCTCAACCCTATACCCTCAACCCAATACCCTAAACCATCAACCCTATAGGTCATCCACCCTAATCCCTCAGCCCTACACCCTCAACACTTATCCCTTTCTCTCTATCTATACATATCACCTCTCTCTCAATCCCTCTCTCCTACCTTTTCTAATTGTCTCTATCTAAACTCTCCCTCTTTCTATGTACCTCTCGCTCAATCAATACCTACCACTCTCTCCCGCTCCCTCTATATATCACTCTCTATCTTCGTCCCACTGCCTATCCATCACTCCCTCTCTCTCCCACTCCCTCTCTCTCCCTCTCTCTTAGGTCTTTCCCTCCAACCCCCTCTCTCTTATGTGTCTCCCTCTGGAAGCCTAAGTAATTAACTTTGTCTCTCTCCTCCTCTCTATCTATCCCTCCCACCCTACCTCTCAAGATACTCTCTCACTCCAACCCCTATCTCTCGCTTCTCTCAAGTCACCTCCCTCCCACACCCCTCTCTAAGGTCTCACTCTCACACTCCCCTCTCTCCCACTACTCTCTTTCACCCTCTCACCACTCATCTCTGAAGTCTCCTCTCACCCCCCTCACACTCTCAAGTCTCTCACTCTAGCACCTTACCTACATAACTCTATTTCTCTCCCTCTCTCTCCCCCCCCTCTCTCTATCTCCCTCCCACCCTACCTAGCTAAGTACCTCTCACTCAAAACCCTTCTCTCCCACTCCCTCTCTCTTAGACTCTCCCTTCCACTCCCTTTCTCTCTCTCTCTCAGGTATCTCCATCCCTCTCTCCCTCCCACCCTATCTAGACAACTCTCTCTCTCACTCTCTTAAAATTCTCCCTCCCTCTAAAGACAAACATAAATACATACATACTTACATACATAAAAGCATAATACATATGTACATACAATCCTACATACATACAAGAAAACATGTACATATTTTGATACAATCTTACATACATATAGGCATACATACAGGCATACATACATACATATAAGCATGCAGACAAACATATATACATGACATAAAAGCATACATGTCCATAGAAACATAAAAATACATAAACATACATTCAATAGAGTAGCATTTAACATAGATCAATACATAATGTGAGCATGTTATACCGTGCTTATGTTATATGCCCTACTAGACATGTCCCATACAAACACAAAAAACCATGTCAAAACTAAGATATAACGTGAGCACGTTATAATGTGCTCGCATTATATCTTGATTTGGGAATACCCAAGCCTTAGGCTTGGTATTTACCTTGGAATACCAACCCAAGGCTTGGAGGGCCTTCCCAATGACCAAATACATGCTTTTACAAATTCTAGAATATTTCACATAACCAAGTTTGTGCTCACCATCAGGATTGCACGTCTTTCAATGTTGAACAAATCGAACACCTAGGTAATGTTAGGCTCTCTCTTAGCTATCCAATGATGTACTTTTTTTCACTTTTTGATAATGTTAAACCTTTCATCAATAATTTATTTTGTTTGTATGTCTCTTTTTTCGAAAAAAGTAGTATTTGGTGTTTTTTTCGTTATAAATTAACCATTCTTTAAAATTTCAAATAAATTACATTTTTAGAAACTAGACTCCATTCTACAAATTAAAAATTAAAAATCAATTATTTTCAAAATTTTGTAGGGGTAGAATGGCCAAAATTCTATTTTTTAGGAAGTGTCCACTTTGAAAATTAGTAAAAAATCAAATATTCATTTAAAAATTATCAAAAAAATCATGCATCAACTACACACTATTAGCTAATTTTTCACTGAAGCAATTTTAAAAATACTAAAAAAAGGTTCACCATGCTAGGTATGCACAAAAGTTGCTATTTTATGTTTTTCTAACAAAAACAACACCATTTTTTGTGCATCCCTCTTTGAAACCCCTTAATCTCAACCATTTTTAAAATAAATTAGTAGTTTAGAAAGTAGACTCGGAGTACTACGATCTTGTTTCTGTTGCATCTCAAAATTTTGAGTGTAACAATCCTCAATTTCATGTCCAAGGTCAGTATTTCCTGATTTTAGAAAGAAAAAAAGTGGCCATTTAAGCCCCCCTTTTGGGCCCCCATCTTTTTGCACCTACCCTCGATGAGTAAATGAAATCATTGAATGCATTTAAATAAAAGTACATAACAACACATTATGCAAATTTGTGTTTAGTTGGCCCTAATTTTATTTTTAAATTTAAAAGGGTTAGATTTGTGACCTTGATCTTGTGATCACAAAAAGTGAACCTAAACATAAAGAGGATCAAATCAATGTGGATAATTGGTATATAGAAGTATGTGCATGTAGTTGGTGTAATAAATGCATGGATGGGATAAATGTTTTTAATTGATAGGTAAGTAACATATAACAAGGGACCCAACTCTATACAAAAATATTCCATTTATTAGATGTCAATTTATCAAAATACATTCCTCAAAATAAATACAAAATTAAATACAAATAATATATATATATATATATATATATATATATTTGTTGGATACTTTTTATGTCAACTTGAAAATAAGCTATAACCTCTTCAATGTAGAGAAAAGGACTAAGGGGTATCCATTCCTGTTGGAAAAATTAGGATAGACAACTAAGAGGGGGGTTGAATCAGTTGTCACATAATATTTAAACTTTTCAAACTTAACTTTAATCTTAGATCTGATGAATGAACAATAAACCACAAACAACCAACACATCAGAAACATAGAGAACACCAATATTTTTTTATGTGAAAACATTGTTAGGGAGAAAAACCATGGTGGATGTTAGTCCACAATATTATACCCTGTTAAAAGTATAAAGAAGAATAATGGGAATGCACATGCATTCAGGCACACTGCCTAGAGCTCACTGCTCAAATACAAGAGGGCTCACTACCCAAGGAAAACACACTGTCTTACATAAATTCGGATTAGATCCATAGGGTATGAACTAAGAAAATAGCTTCTACAAAAGTCTGATTACATTTATAGTTAATGACAAAAACACACCTTCACACTTCACTCAAACTTCTTCACACTCTGTTGTACAATCAAATGATTAGATCACTATTTGCACACTTTCTCTTCCTCTTCCCACACACACTTAACTTCACACAAAAAACCATTCTTATACATCCACAACATGGAATTGCATCAACAACATCATTGACTGGAATAAAATGTGAAATACAAAACATAAACACAATGTCATCCCAAATTTACAAGTAAATTTTTAATGCGAATCAAACACCATCGGACAATATTATATTGTGGCCCAAAACAACATCCTCGATCATGCCAAACATTCAAATTTTAATCTCCAATGATCCACAACATGTTAAAATCATCATGTCAGCCAAGAACATAAAAACCAGGACACAAGAAAAAAATCATTGGCCACAAGCACACCAATCAACACGGGTCACATGAAGCAAAGATAGAGCATGATCTAGAAATATCCACAAGCATCAAGAATCAACAGAGAAGCATCTGCAACAACTAAAATTACTAGAATCACATCAACTTCAATCAGGAACACTAACTAAAGTCACAGAAAAACTTTCAGGACACAACTATTCATGACATGATCAAATCTTCTCACGGACCTTTGAAACTTCCAGTGGATAAACTAGATACACTCATAAATAAAAAAAATTAATCCATAATGACTGATCATCAATGTACTAAGCAAGACACCTTTATGACCTTCACTATTCCAATATCAACCTGCAAATCTTTCTTTTATAATTTTCTCAATATCCTCAACATATACAACCTTCAATACATCAATGCTAATAGTGTTGACATCAATAACAACCACATATTAGCAACACAACAACAAAATCCAACAATCTCCCCCTTTGGCATTGATGGAAACACATGATGTGAAAAATACCATCAATACAACTACGCTTACTCCTCCTTTAGGTTCTGACTCTTCTCCTTAACTCTTCCACATGATCTTCTCCACAAGACTCTTCTCCCCAGATAATTCATAGTTTTTCACATGACTCTTCTCCCCCTTTGGCATCAATGGAAAAGATAAGCATTATATTTCCACATACAAGCTCTGAACCACATATATGCACATCTGGCTACTCCCCCTAAGTAGCAGCCATGGAAACATCAATCCAAATCAAAATATGATCATGAAATGCATGGATTGATGCAAATAAATGCATCTCTAGTTTATATCAGGAGGGGTAATTACCCCTAGCATCCCTCTAAGATACTCAAAAGTATCCTTTGGAAATGGCTTGGTGAAAATGTTTGCAATTTGTTCTTTGGTAGGCACATACTCCAATCTGACTTCTTTTTCACTCACTTTCTCCCTCAAGAAGTGAAACTTGATTGATATATACTTCGTCTTAGAGTGTAGCACCAAATTCTTCGATATGTTTATGGCACTAGAGTTGTCATAGTATATGTCAATTGGCTCATCATATACTACTCTAATATCTTTTAGCATTTGTTTCATCCACAACACTTGAGTACAATTATTTGCAGCAGCAATATACTCTACCTCAGCAGTAGATAGGGATATGGAATTCTTCCTTTTACTCAACCAAGACACCAACTTCTTCCCTAGGAAAAAGGCACCACCACTTGTGCTTTTCCTATCATCTATATCTCCTACCCAATATGCATTAGCATAGGCACTCAAAGTAAAATCATCATCTTTAGGATACCAAAGCCAAAAATCAATTATTCATTTCAATTATCTAAAAATTCTCTATACACCAATCACATGAGATTCTTTCGAATAATCTTGATATCTAGCAACCATACACATAGCATTGATGATGTCTGGTCTGGTTTGAGTTAAGTATAGAAATCCACCAATCATTGACCTATATCTTGTTTTATTTTCCTTATGAGAATCATCATTTTGTGTTAGATTGCATCTGGTTATCATAGGTGTACCAACAAGCTTTGAGTTTTCCATGCCAAACTTCTTTAGCAACTCTCTCACATAATTAGAATGAGATATGAAAATCCCATTTTCTAACTGACTTACAATCCCAGAAAGAACTTCATCTCTCTAATCATACTCATTTCAAATTCACTTTTCATTTCATTAGAAAACTTCATACATAGATCATCATCTCCTCCAAAAATAATGCCATCAACAAAGACTTCAGTAATCAACTCTTTATCATGATCCAACTTAAAAGACAAGTTCTCAGTAGTACCTTTATTGAATTCAAGATTTAGTAAGTATTTGTCTAATATAGCATACCATGGTCTAAGGGCTTGCTTGAGTCCATACAAAGCTTTCTTCAATCAGAAAACAATGTTTTCCTTATCAGTTAGTTGAAATCCATCTGTCTGTTCAACATATACCTCTTCTTCTTGTTGGTCATGTTTTACAATGTAACCAGGTTTGACTTTTAATCTACCTATGGAATTTCCAATTCCAATCAAGGGCAGCTTGAAGGACTTGGACCAACTAATGAGGACTTAAACAAAGTCTCCTACACTTTGGGCTCTACAAGACCTGGGAGGGTGATCCCTTAATGTGTTTACAACCTCTGCACCATTATCATAAACAACATTAACAATAATAGATAATCTCACTTAGTAGCTCAACACAATAGGATAATACTAAATTAAATTGGCTTCTCATCAGTAATATCAACTATCTAGTGCATAAGATAATTACAACACAATCCACAATATAAGATAGTCATTGATTTGCAATTTGTAGCAAGCTCTAGGTGAAGAAAAACATATACTGAATCATACGGGTAATTACAACATAGATCAATGCCATATATCCATTCCAAGAGTCAAATTCATAAGTATCTAAAGGTATATGACAGATTTAATGCATAACATATGAAATCCTTGATGGTGTGGCATAAAAATCTCATCAATATGTATTCTAACTCAATACTACTTATCAAATCCTTATACAAAACATATCCACCTATAATCCCATTCAAGCATTTTAATTAATTCCTTGAATTAAAGCTAAAATAGAATCATACACACCACAATAGTGAGATGAATGAAACAACCCTTAGTTATTTTATTCAAAGTTAAGATATGCATGTACAGTGGAGAGACATGAGTTTAAATTTATCATTTCAACTCAAATGCTAGTACTGTTATACAACAATAAATCCCCATGAACTCAAAACCTATTACAAAATTACTCAAAACCTAAATTGCATTTTTATCTAAAACCATCAAACTTTACAATTTTCTCTACAACTTCACCAAGACTAGACCAAAATTATCTAACTTGCTAACCCATACTTCTGGCCTTGAAATCCTTCT
Source organism: Sequoia sempervirens (assembly GCA_007258455.2). Classification (NCBI taxonomy): domain Eukaryota; kingdom Viridiplantae; phylum Streptophyta; class Pinopsida; order Cupressales; family Cupressaceae; genus Sequoia; species Sequoia sempervirens. The sequence goes on along the minus strand of VDFB02044276.1, from coordinate 33,169 downwards.
TATAGAAAATGAAGGAGGAAACAAGCATCGGGCCATAAAGTACACATGTCACCAGCCAATTAGCACACCTGGTGATATTCCAAAAATTGTTACAATAGCCATCACCCTGGAGAATATTCTTATTCACCATGTCAACTGAGAAAATTTTATGCAACAACAAAAACCATAGGAAACCTATGCCAAGACTGCCATCAAAGAAAAACCAGAAACCGTTGTAACTGCAACATCTGATAAACCACTCGTTAGTAGTCCATTCTTTTATTCTTACTTAGTCAAATATTTAGTTACCCATTTATGGTATTCTTCATCATTCGGCCAGTCAAAATTAATTACCTCATTCACCTTGGCGCTATAAGGTGTGTACTTTAGCGCTACCTGATTTGCATCTCTTTCAAAAGATTCTAAAAATGAGCTGGTACTAATAATCTTATCCATACAACTCACCAACAAATTATAATTTGAGTCATCACAAATTAATTTAATTTGATTATTGATGACCTTACTTGTTTGATCCTACCATTGTTGGAGTGACCTAATTTTCCCCTGCTCATCTATTATACCAGGTAACAATGTGTTACCCCAATCATTGAAATTCTTCACCAACTCCCTAATCTTCCTACTAAAATCATCTGGTAGGTTCTGAAAACCCTACAATGACTTCACTAATACTTGAGTAAGTTGTAATGATTGGGGCCTATTATTTGTATCAAACCTTGAGGCCTTATACATGACATTCAAATCACTAGCCCTAGGGATCCAATTTTCAATCAATGGTATCACTACCTCCTAATCCCTATCAATATTCTTTATTGCATCTAACAACAAAGAATATAAAGAATGTATAGATAGAAATTTATTATCAATGCTTTCATTTAAATGCCTCAAGATAGCAGTAACAATCTCCTTATGCTTTGAAAGAGATCCCTCCTCACTTAACTTTAATGATGTCTGTAATTGATCAATTCTTTGTAAGAGCTACTTATTTGTAGGTTCAACAGAGCCCTTTGTTTCTTCATCAATTTCCTCTAAATAAGGGGTGAGGGTAGGATTCTGACCAGGAGACCCTGGTGTGGAAACAACTAGAGAAGCAATAGGAACTAAACCTACTGTGGAAGGTAATGTACTAGTTCCTGGAGCACTTGATGTCTCCCCAATCTATTTATACATAAACCTTTCCACCTCAGTCTGCAACTCAACATTTTGTTGTTGCATCTTGATGTACTCCTTAATTAGAAGGTTATACTTCTCCATTAGGCTCTTCTTTTTAGCCTCCTCCCTTTTAGTAGTTTTTTGGGCCAATTTGGCCACATTCACAGTCAAATTAGTAGCCTTAGTGGTTGAGGTCTCTGAAGCTCTTTTTATTATTAATCCTCCTCTGAAATTTGGATTAATATCTGTAACATTTGGTTTTCTCCCTTGTGGGGCCAATTCTCAAATTTCCAAGGTTTCATACTCTTCACTGAAAGCAGAGTCTTGAAGTGTTGCCTTGACTTCTTCAGAGTCTTGCAAGGGATTCTTGGACTTCAAAATAGCATTAAAATCTACAACATCTATAATATACCATTTAGGTAGAATCAATACACCAGCCTGACTCACCAGTTGTCTTCCTTCTTTAGGAGTGATTTTCTTGAATTCTTCCATTAATTTAGCTTTTACTTCCTCATCATTCTCCTGGTCTGACCTGTCAGGTCTTAGTTCCCTTCTCTTCTTACATTGATCTGGTGGATATTTTCAGTGAAAATTGAAGTTTCCCATTTCTCTCCAGAATTTGCACCATTAGAAAGAGCTCAACATCTGGATTCCAATGCAACTCAAACGGAGCAAAAAGGAGACTGTTTGCACAAGTTATGGCCAGTCAAAGGCAGGGTCAAACTGAGGTCAAAGGGCATCTAGAAGGAAAAAAATGATCATCTCATAAATTGATGGAACCAGCGTCATCGCGAAGAGCTCGTTGAGACGATTCCGACGGCGTTCATTTTGTCGAAATCCGATGTCGTATGCTCAAGATACAGCTGGTCAAAGTTTTGAGTTGACTTTTGAGGTGACTATACAGATGATGACGCCACGTGTCTCGTTTGTACTGTACGGAATCCACATGGATGAATACAGGCGAGACACGTGGAAGTTAAGTCACTCGTACGGAACCAATCAATTAGCGACATGTGTCATTCCCGTACAGTCGTACACACAGTCAGCATATGTGGCAGGTACAGTCAGTAGGTACTATCATCCGGTCATCGGGCACGTCATCATCCACATCAACGCAGAGTTTTCATCCACGTCATCACTGTTGGTCAATCAGATTCTTCCACGTGGCACCCTACTAGTGCGACACGTTGCCCATTTTCTTATCTTCCCCGTTGCGAGTTCGTTGAATGGTTCAACAAAAGTTTATAATGGGCTCGAACCCCTGACCTGTCCCGGGTTAGCCAACGGCCCGACCATTACGCCGCTAATGGTTTCCTTATCCTATATTTAGCACAGGTTTGTTTTGTTGTTAAATTTGGTGGAGTTTGGTATTAAGCTTGGCCGGCGGGATTGGAACTTACAGATCAAGTGGTATCAGAGCTCAGTTGACTATTATTGCAATTGTTTTTTCTTGAATGCTAACGAGATCCAAGATTCAGAAGGGTGAAGGCAAGCTTGAAGACTTTGATCCTTAGATCGGGAAGCGAAGAACTTTTCTGAAGATGTCTATGTCTAGGATGGATGTTCCTGATGAAATCAATGAGCAGGAATTTCGAAGAGCATTCCTCGAGATGAAGGCTAAGGTGGACATTCTTTTTCAAGAGAGACAAGAGCAGAAGGATTGTGAAGGAGGTTCGTCGAAGGAAGATGTTCGTGAAGACAAGAAAGGGAAACAACATGGAGATGGTGGCAAGCAACTAGATCAACCCTTTTCTTCTTCTCCTCCCTCTTCTCCTTCTTCTCCTTCTTATCCTCATTCTACTTCTTTTAATCCTTTCAAGAGTGGGAATAAGCCTAAAATTAAATTGGATGTAAAATTTGACTTGCCTAAGTATTGTGGTGAACTAAATGCTGAAAAATTGGATGATTGGATTCAGCAAGTTGAAGTCTATTGTAGAGTCCAAAACCTATTAGATGATGTTGATAGGATCCAATTAGCTACTCTTCGTTTAGGAGGTGCAACTTTAACCTGGTGGGAGAGTAAGTCTAAGGCAGAAGTTTCACAACATGGTAGAGTCAGTTTAACTTGGGCAGAGTTTGTTAATGCTCTTAAAAAGCAGTTTTATCCCCTAGGACATATGCAACAGTTAATGATGGACTGGAAAATGTTTAGGCAAGGGAAAGGTCAAACTGTCCAAGAGTACACCCATGAGTTTAGGAAACGGGCTATTGCTTTGAATGTTCCTTTGTACACCCAGGACACTTTGTTGAAGTACATAGGAGGTCTGCATTCCTACCTTAGGCATTCTATTTTGGTATTGAACCCTTGTAATTTTGATGAAGTGTCTGTTCAAGCTACACACTTAGAGTCAAGGGGTAAAGGATCTTTTATTGATAAGTTTGATAATGATGTAAAGAAATCTTCTAAGGTTGCAGAGACAGGGAAAGGAAAGAAGGCAACTACAGTTAAGAAGGATGAGAAACTTTCTTGCACTCATTGTGATAGGAAGGGTCATGATGAAGAACATTGTTGGAATTTGCATCCCGAATAGAAGCCTAAGTGGGCTCAGAGACAGAATCAGAAATAGAAAGGTAAGGAGAAAGCCATGAATGTTGTTTTGGATCTTGGTTCAGATTCAGATGATGAGACTAAGATAACAGCTATGGGTCTAAAAGGTAAAGCTCCTATTTCTGGTGTTTTTGTTGCTAGTTGTGCTTCTACTTCTACAGTTAATGATTTCTCTGAAGATAAGAAAAGGAATGAGCTTTTTCACTTAAGGGTTGTTGCTAAGAACAATAAAATTGATGCACTCATAGATAGTGGTTCTCAAGTTAATCTGATTTCTGAAAGTGTTGTAAGAAACTTGGGATTGAAAACTACACAACATAAGAAACCTTACCCACTAGGTTGGATTTGTGAAAATGATAAGTTGCAAGTAACAAGACAATGCACCTTAAGATTCACAATCACTAGAAAGTTTGTGGATGAAGTACAATTTGATGTGGTTCCACTAGCTATATGTGGGATAGTGCTTGGTAGCCCTTATTTATATGACAGGAAAGCTATTTTCTACAGGGAAAAGAATCATTATCACTTGTTTAAAGATGGCATACAGTATATTGTACATTCTCACAGGATTAAGACTGATCGTTCTTTTGCAAACATAGGGCAATTAAAGAGGGTAATTAATGCAAGTAAAGAATTAACTCTTATGTCTGTCAGTATAGGTGGTTCTAAACTTGAACTTGGAGTAGCTAACCAGGATTAGATGTTGCAGGATGCACCCGCAGTACAACATCAGGGAATGATGATTGAAAGCATTGATGGTTCCTTGGGTAAAAATGTTCCTGTTGTGAAGGATCAATATGTTGACTTATTCTCTTTCATTTCTGCATTTTTGTTCAGCTTGATGCTAGTCAATTTTTGTTGGTTAGTGGCTATGACATTTGATGTAGATGCTTATGGAAGTGATAAAGTTATGTTTATGTTCAACAATATTTCTGTAGTCTTGATTATGCTTGTGAGCCAGGTATTCAGATGTACAGAGGATATAGGACAAGTGGGGAGGCCAAGTCCTCACTTAATGTCAGAGTAAATGTCACTTTTGGAGGTCCAAAAGGTCTTCAGTGGGGAGGCCTGATCCGGTGGATATTTTCAGTGAAAATTGAAGTTTCCCATTTCTCTCCAGAATTTGTACCATTAGAAAGAGCTCAACGTCCTGATTCCAACGCAACTCGAACGAAGCAAAAAGGAGTCTGTTTGCACAAGTTATGGCCAGTCAAAGGTAGGGTCAAACTGGGATCAAAGGGCATCCAGAAGGCAAAAAAATATCATCTCAAAAATTGATGGAACCAGGGTCATCGCGAAGAGCTCATCAAGACGATTCTAACGGCATTCGTTTTGTCGAAATCTGATGTCGTATGCTCAAGATACAGCTGGTCAAAGTTTTGAGTTGACTTTTGAGGTGACTGTACAGATGATGACGTCAATGGATCGTTCATACCATACGGAATCCACATGGATGAATACAGGTGAGACATGTGGCAGTTGAGTCATTCGAACAGAACCAATCGGGTGGTGACACGTGTCATTCCTATACAGTCGTACACACAGTCAACATACGTGGTAGGTACAGTTAGCAGGTACTGTCATCCGATCATCGGGCACATCATCATCCACATCAGTGCAGAGTTGTCATCCACATCATCGCCTTTGGTCAATCAGATTCTACCATGTGGCACCCTCCTGGTGCGACACATGGCCCGTTTTCTTGTCTCCCCATTGCGAGTTCGTTGAACGGTTCAACAAAAGTTTATAATAGGCTCGAACCCCTGACCTGTCCCGGGTTAGCCAATGGCCCGACCGTTACGCCACCAAAAATTTCCTTATCCTATATTTAGCACGGATTTATTTTGTTGTTAAATTTGGCAGAGTTTGGTATTAAGCTTGGCCGGCGAGATTGGAACCGCCGACCATCGGGTTGGCAAAAGTTCTTGTGGCCATTGGGCCACCTAAGATTCTTTATATTATATTGGCATCAGTTTCTTTTAATAAGTGAATTGAAACCGAATGCCTTAAAATAAACTAAATTCCCCTAAATTGTTAAACAATAATCCTTTCTAAGGATTAGATAAAAACCTCCTCATCAATAATAGCCCGAGTGTAAAACAATTAGGGGCTTAAATTTATTTTATGTGATTTAACATAGATTAAGGGGGTTATTTTTAAAGATTTATATGCAAAATTGGGAGATTATGTAAATCACATGGTTTTATACCATATTGGGTGAATTTTTTGTATAAAAGGAATGTAAGGGTGAGAGTTGAGTTAAGTGATTTTGATGTGAAACTCAGTTTTTTTCAAGTTGAGAGAAACAGGTGTCGGGTGATACGAAGAAAGGAGATCTTTGAGCCATTCTTGTACGTCGGAGTTTTGTTATGCTGCCAAAGTGCTCGAAGGAATGGTCTTGGTGCATTTGTAACTAAATTTCGGAGATTAATCGGATCAGTCGTTCTCTATTGGAGCCGACCCGGAGACGTAGTCACGTTTGTGGCGAACTCCGTAATCAAACTCTGTTTGCGCCTTCTATCTTCTTCTCTCTCAATTTTGTTTCTCACCTTAAGTTTTGATGCATAATTTCATTAATGTATGCATGAATTAAATTTCTGCAAAGTTGTTTTTAATTAAGCATTCAGATGCAATTTAGTCTAGATCCGTTTACAAATCATACATTTATCTTGATACTCTTCAAATTTCATCCTCCATACCAATTTCAAGAATATAGGAGTTTTTACAAATGTATTGTCATCTAGAAAATCCTTGCATGCTTCCATTCTTGCATCTTGTACACTTTTTCCTTCATATCTAAATTAGATAATACCAATTCAACTAGCCTAGGAGGGGAAGGCATACCATCCTGCATGTCCTAATCAATAACAATAACTTCATCCATCAGATCCTCCTGTGGTTGATCGATCCTTTGTCTTTTAGGGCTTGGCTCAGATGGTGGTGATGAGGGACTGTCTTCTAGTGATGATTCTAAATCAATGATTTTTATTTCCCCAGGAACTTTGAATTTTGGACCTATTTTTGAAGGAACCTTCATTATTTTCTTTCCTTTTCTGTCCACTTCTTCTTCATCACTATAGCTATCCTTTTTCCTCCTGTAAATGGGCCACCTTTCAGTAGGCTAGTACGGTGGCCTTATTTCAATTCGTCTGGCACCTTGTTTCTATACACCCAGACTCAATTCTAAATTTATCTTCTTGGTTCTCAAGGTGCCCATAATTTCTTTGAAGTTCTCCGTTAGAAAATAAATTTTCTTATGGTGGGAACTGAACTCCAACAATGGATCATATTTTGGATCCATTTTGTGCACAATATCTAATAGCTTATTATAAGCTATCCATTTTTCCTTGTTCAACTCTTGTTTATTTAGGTTGAACTCATTTCTAATCAGATCCTTAGGAAAGTTGAATTCATGCACAAACTTGCCAAATTTTATTCTTTGTCTGAAAAGGGAAAAGATACCCTCAAGATTATGTTGCCACTTTGGACCACACCACAAATGGTAATCATCAAAGAATTTATCAAAATGCACCCAACCTCCTTTTGAAAAGGAAAATTCAGACACCACTGTATAATCAGGGAAAAATGTTCCCTTACCCCTTCTAGTGAGGTTGTCCTCATGGATACAACCTATTTTCCACATAACTTCTGCAAACCCCACTCTTGGTGGCACAGTGTATGGCAGTATATGGGGGGTTTCCTGAAAACCATATACCCTCAAAACAGTGTTAACTCGGTATGGGATAATGTCACCCCAGTTATGGAAGACTTTCAATTCTGGCTTCCTCCCCTTTGGCCTAAGGAAATCATAAAATTCCTTAGGGATCCTAGATACATTCACCATCAATCTAGCCCTCAATCTAGAATCAAAGAAACTATCAAATTGCACATAACTGATGCTTTCCTTATTGTAGGATAAATTTGTAGCCCATGATTGTACTGGCAATCTTTCTCCATCATTCTATTACCTTAATTCCATCCTTTCAGAGAAAAATTCAGCATTCTTGAATAAGAACATATGCATCAACATAGAATACCAGAAGAATTGAGTGTTGGTATCATTTTTCTACAACTTTGACAACCCTTCATGTATCCCCTTAGCCAAGAAAAAAGAAAAGTCATATTTAATAGAGAAGTTAGGGTGTTGTATTTGAACTCTCATGAACATGTATGCAATAGGCATCACTACGCTAGGACTAAAACCCAAAATCTAACACAATGAATAGAAAGTGGCCAAGAAATGATTTGCAAAACAATTTAATCTGAAAGGTTCTTGGTCATTGGGGCTCATATGAAATCTTGAACCCCTTGCCCTAGCCAGATGAGGTGGATGCAACTTAGCTCTGAAAAAATTCTTCAACTTTGCATATTCTTGCTTCATTTCCTAAAGATCAATAGGAACCAAATATTCGCTCTATTCACTCAAGTCAAAAACCTGTTCAACTTCATCTCTATTAATACTCAGCAGAACACCTCCATCATTATCTCTAATTACCCATGTGATAGGGTTATATCTTGAAACCACCAACTTCCCCATGTCATACATCCAACCATTTGAAAAGGGGTGAGGAAAATTCCTCTATCCATACCACAATCTGAACATTTCCAAGCCTGTAAGAGGAACCCTAGCATCGGCTATGTTGGAGAAATTGTATACTAACCCTTCCCCTAGGATTTCCCCTCCCATCAAAACCAATCCCTTCGTTCTATCATTCGTTGACAAGGGAAATTAATCCAGGAAATCATCGTACAGGTTTCTTTTTAAATAGTCAATTTGGCCAGAATGTTTCTTGGGTGGTGCCATCTTAGAGAAACTAGGGCGTCTTTACAACGTTACAATTCAAATAGCTAAGACTAACTAGAGATAGGAAATTATAGAACAAAACACTACAATTTCTCACAACTATAATTAAATTATATCCCTAACGCGTTTATCAACAATCTCAATGACCAGCACAGCAAATCTTTTCGCAAATTCAAGTGCAAAATGACTGCGAGGCATAGAAATTAACTCATGACTTTGTTTGCAGAAGTCCCAAATTTAGGCTGCTAGGAATCGCAACTTCACTTTCGGCTCTGAGACTACTTCATGAAATACTTGGATGCTTTATGGTACAAATAAAGCAAGAGCATTGATTTTATTTTGATCAAATCATGCTAGCAAGTGTCTCATCTGCCATTAAAGCTCACTCGCATGCTACATGAATGGGTCCAACCATATTTGATGATTTAAATTCTAGTCGTTGATCCTTTAGTAAGATCAAATGATCGAACGACCACCTTCAAAACAAGCTAACACAATCACCAACATGGAAATAAGGGGCCCACCATACCATACGCTAGCAAGGAAGTCCACGTAGCGGTTTCCCATGATATTGCATCCAGTAAAGATCCTACAACTTTGGATCACGCGATGGCAGGCAACCATAGATCTTGAGCATCAATGATCTCGATCCTTCAACATAGTTGCCAGCCTTATCAGTAACTGTCAAGCAACTTTTTTGTCCAGATTATAACATATATGTTGATTCAAAACATGTGCATCTCAAGAACACTTTAGTAACCCGCCGTTTAATGTATTAAGGCTGAATAGTATTTACTTTATTCTTTTGGCTTCATCAGATGAGACATGTGGCGATCACCTGCGATATCACGATTAGTAACAACCTTGTAACTTTTGATCATGCGATGGCAGGAGATCGTTGATATCTGACAATAATTGATCGACAGTCATGCAAACTTATCTCCTTCAGCCACGCCAAAAAAAAAGACACATGGTGCCCGCCCGTGATATCACGATCAATAAAGATCCTACAATTCCTGATCATGCGATGGCAGGAAACTGTTGATATCTGAAGGCAATTGATCAACGGTAGGGCGAATTTGATCCCTCTACAAAATAAAACATTTATTAAGATGGTGTAGGAGCACCCAAGCACTTCAAGAAACATTTCAAGATCCAGGAGGATGCAGGAATCATGAAGACTTTTCAAGCATCTCAGAGCATCAATTATAACATCCTAAAGCCTATAATGGCTTTTGAATTGGATAAAAATGTTAAAGGAGTCAAAAGTCCTAAGGGTCTTGATAAGGACCATAGGACTAAAATGCATTACAAATAGACCAATGGTGTCCTAATAGACTAGATAGGTGTTTTTATGTTTTAATTCAGTCAAATAAGGTTGAATAATGCCATGTAATAGTTTAGAAGCTTTATATTTGATCGGGGTTCAATAAATTTCAAGTTGGAGAATTCAAATTTTCAAAATCCAACATTGGGCGGGAAAGTAGTTTTTTGATGTTTTAATCACTTTAATGTAAACTAATCAATCCAAAATGGTTTGAGAAGTTGGGGAAAGGTTATTAAAGGGCATAGAAGTCATTTGTACAGAGGTTGGGTTTCTAGTACGGATTTTGTACGGACTGCTACAGGAAAAAGCAAAAAAATAGCAATTTCTTGCATTTTTCTTGTGTTCATTTGATGAAAACTTGATTTCCATTGAAGATATCTCTGGTTGGATACTTTAGGAACCTGTATTTACATGTTTTAAGGCCTTTTATGCTTTGATAAGCAACAGCAATCAATTCTTTGTATTTTATAATTGATTGTCCTCAAGAAAGTGCAGATTTTCATTGATTTTGAGGGTTTTTATGGATGATTGATCCATTTCAAGGTAGAATGATGTTGTAACATTTGAAATGGATCAATTATAACATGTATAATACAAGCCTAACAAACTAATGTGCAGGAAGGAAGAATATCAAGGTGTACACCGAGTTGTCAAAGGGAAAAGTGCATGAAAATGGGGGCTAAGGTATAGCAGCAGGAGATCTGCCTTAATAAGGGGAAATTTTTTGAGTTTGGATTGATGTATTATGTTGATCTAATGGTGAAAATTCAAAGAGAGGGATCTAGAAGTGTTTGGGAGGTGGGTAACTAAAAAGCCCTAGTTTTAAGGCAATTTATGGAGGGTTTTGTGTTTGAGAATATTAAGGGTGTCATAGAAGACTAAAAGCTTGAAAATCCTTGGTTTGGGAACATTTTAAGGGATTGTTGAAAGTTTCATAGTCAGGGGTTGAGTTTAGAGAAGGGTTGCTTTGAAAAAGAGGGCTAATTAGGCCCTAAATTGGAGGAAACAACAAATTTTGATTGGTGTGCTCCAAAAAAAAGTGCCATCAAGAATCTAACATGTTATGTATCATCACAAACCACATCTAGTTCAATCATTATTTTTGAGGGTCCTTTGGGAACATTGAGTGGAAATTCAAGAATTCACCACTAGAGGCCTAGTTGGGCTAGAAGCCTAGTCAAGGTGCAAAAATAGAGTTTTGCTTAAGACAGAGGGTTGGGGCTTTGTAAATATTCAAGAAAAGTTTGTATGAGTCTATCAAAATTACTCCTAGGGTTTAGGTCCATAAGGAAGCATATAAGTTGTAAGTGAGCCATTGAGCCTTATTTCTATAAGGGTGTTTGAGAGTGCACTATTGAGATTTTTGAAATCATTGTGTTATTTTCCAAAAGTTCCCATACCCTCTACATCAGAGTGGTATCAGAGCAGTGAGTAGGTCCTTTAGGGATTTAAGAATCAGCAATGGCACCTAAAAATCAATTGGCAAGAGAGTTAGAGGAGTTAAAGGAAATCTTGGAAAGGGAGAGAAGGGAAAGAAGAGAACAAGAAGCAGCAAGAGAGCAGGCCAGAGAAAGAGAAGAAATGCAATGGAGAAGGGAGAGAGAGACCATGCAAGCAAGGATAAATAACCTTGAGAGGAGTAGGAGGAGAGAAGACCAATAATACCAAGAAGACAATGATGAAGATGAAGAGCATGTGAGGGTAAATCAAGAGCAACCTGCAAGTGAGATAGAAGACCCTGAAGAAAGGAGGTTACTGAGATTGTTGAAGGCAATACAAGGTCATGGAGGAAAGAGTCACATAGATTTTCCTATCTATCAAGGAAAGATGGATAGTGAGGAGGTGTTAGGATGGCTTGATTCCTTAGAGAACTATTTTGATTTTGAAGAGATGGATGAAGAGAGGAAGGTTAAGTTTTCAAAAACTAAGTTGAGAGGCACAACACTGACATGGTGGACTAGTTTTTAGAATGATAGGATGGCTAGGGGATTGGAAAAAATTTCCACATGGGCAAGGATGAAGATTTTGGTCAAGGAACAATTCCTACCATCTGATTACACAATTCATGTGAAGAGGATGAGGCATAATTTAAGGCAAAAGGACATGGATGTGATGTCCTATACTGATCAATTTCACAAGCTTGGTATTAGAGGAGGTTATGAGGAAGAAGATGAGAAAGTAGCTAGGTATATCAATGGCTTGAGGTATAATCTACAAGATGAGATTGGTTTGCAATTGCCAAGGACATTAGGAGAATGTTTTCAGTTGGCCATTAGAGCAGAAGAAAAGGTGAAGAGGAGGTAGTTCAAACAGGGGCAGAGGTAATAGAGAACAAGGACAAGGCAACAATGATAAGAGAAACAATGACAAAGGTAAAGAGGTATTTTCTTATCAAAGAGGTGGATACACTCCTAGAGGAGGAGGTAGATTTGGACAAGGTAGAGGACCATTCACATGTAGGTGTTTCAATTGCAATGAACCAGGGCATCCTTCCTTCAAGTGTCCTAAATGGTAACAAGCTGATAGGGGCAGAGATAGGAAAGCTAACTTGGTACAAGAAGAAGATGACAAAAAGGAAGAATCAAAAACATTCATGGCAGACTCTGTGACTGATGGTGAGTTTCTTATGGTCAATCAAGGAGAAAGACTTCATCAAGAACCAAAGGTAACTATTTTCAAGACAAATTGTTTGTCATGGTAAGATCTGCAGATTGCTCGTAGATTCAGGGTCACATAGCAATTTAGTTTCACTTGATATGATAACCAAGCTAGGGATTGAAACATTTGATTATCCTACTCCCTACAAGGCCACTTGGGTAACTCAAGGACAGCATGTAGAGATTGGTAAGAGATATTTTGTAGATTTCTCAATTGGATCATATCATGACAAGGTGCTTTGTGATGTCATTCCAATGACTTGTGGTCATATCATCTTAGGGAGACTATGGCAATATGCTAGGAGGACAATGCATGATGGTTTTCACAACACATATTTGGTGCATAAAGATGCTAGTAGATATAAGTTGGTTCCTTTTCCTTTGGAGCAATCTAATGAGAGTTTTGTGATATGTTTTGAGAAGAATTTGTAGGTGAAAGTGTAGGGTAAGACAGGGGAAGATATTGGTTGGAAGAGAAATGATAGGTTGCAGCAAAGATATGAAGCATACAGTCTTAAAAATCAGAATCTTTGGGACTTGGATAGTATTAAGATTGGAAGTATTGAATGCCCTATTGTTGAGGGTAATAGGGGTGTTGTTTCTTCACAAGGAAATCAGTGGCATAGAGGCAGAAACAGGGCACAAAATCAGACTGAGTTCAAGCAGCAAAAAGGACAAACAAAACAAATTTTTGACACTAACATGTTGAGTGACATGAATGTAGGTTGGAAGAAAAGGAAGAAGGTAACTTTGGGAGATTTCATGCTTGGTAATCAGAAGGTGCAAACATACAGGAACAAGGAGTATTATGGCAGCAGCAAGTTGGATACTTCTTGGGGTAAGAACTCTTTCTTTCTTGGGAAGAATGGTGCAGGAGCACCCAAGAACTTCAAGAAACATTTCAAGAGTCAGGAGGATGCAGGGGTCATGAAGACTTTTCAAGTATCTCAGAGCATCAATTATAACATCCTAAAGCCTATAATGGCTTTTGAATTGGATAAAAATGTTAAAGGAGTCAAAAGTCCTAAGGGTCCTGATAAGGACCATAGGACTAAAATGCATTACAAATAGACCAATGGTGTCCTAAGAGACTAGATAGGTGCTTTTATCTTTTAATTCAGTCAAATAAGGTTGAATAATTCCATGTAATAGTTTAGAAGCTTTATATTTGATCGGGGTTCAATAAATTTCAAGTTGGAGAATTCAAATTTTCAAAATCCAACATTGGGCGGGAAAGCAGTTTTTTGATGTTTTAATCACTCTAATGTAAAATAACCAATCCAAAATGGTTTTAGAAGTTTGGGAAAGGTTATTCAAGGCCATAGAAGTCATTTTTATGGAGGTTGGGTTGCTGGTACGGATTTTGTACGGACTGCTATAGGAAAAAGCAAAAAAATAGCAATTTCTTGCATTTTTCTTGTGTTCATTTGATGAAAACTTGATTGCCATTGAAGATATGTCTGGTTGGATGCTTTAGTAACCTGTATTTACATGTTTTAAGGCCTTTTTATGCTTTGATAAGCAACAGCAATCAATTCTTTGTATTTTATAATTGACTGTCCTCAAGAAAGTGCAGATTTTCATTGATTTTGAGGGTTTTTATGGATGATTGATCCATTTCAAGGTAGAATGATGTTGTAACCTTTGAAATGGATCAATTATAACATTTATAATACAAACCTAACAAACTAATGTGCGGGAAGGAATAATATCAAGGTGTACACCGAGTTGTCAAAGGGAAAAGTGCATGAAAATGGGGGCTAAGGTATAGCAGCAGGAGATATGCCTTAATAAGGGGAAAGTTTTTGAGTTTGGATTGATGTATTATGTTGATCTAATGGTGAAAATTCAAAGAGAGCGCTTTGGAAGTGTTTGGGAGGTGGGTAACTAAAAAGCCCTAGTTTTAAGGCAATTTATGGAGGGTTTTGTGTTTGAGCATATTAAGGGTGTCATAGAAGATTAAAAGCTTGAAAATCCTTGGTTTGGGAATATTTTAACTGAATTTTGAAAGTTTCATAGTCAAGGGTTGAGTTTAGAGAGGGGTTGCTTTGAGAAAGAGGGCTAATTAGGCCCTAAATTGGAGGAAACAACAGATTTTGATTGGTGTGCTCCAAAAAAAGTGCCATCAAGAATCTAATATGTTATGTATCATCACAAACCACATCTGGTTCAATCATTATTTTGGAGGGTCCTTTGGGAACATTGAGTGGAAATTCAAGAATTCACCGCTGGAGGCCTAGTTGGGCTAGAAGCCTAGTCAAGGTGCAAAAAGAGAGTTTTGCTTAAGACAGAGGGTTGGGGCTTTGTAAATGTTCAAGAAAAGTTTTTATGAGTCTATCAAAATTACTCCTAGGGTTTAGGTCCATAAGGAATCATATAAGTTGTAAGTGAGCCATTGAGCCTTATTTCTATAAGGGTGTTTGAGAGTGCACTGTTGAGATTTTTGAAATCATTGTGTTGTTTTCCAAAAGACACATGGTGCCCGCCCATGATATCATGATCAATAAAGATCTTGCAATTCTTTATCATGCGATGGCAGGCAACCGTTGATATCTGAAGGCAATTGATCAACAGTAGGGCGAATTTGATCCCTCTGCAAAAAAAAAAATTATTAAGAGGACAAGGGGACATCACTAGGCGGATGGTAAACAATGACACAAGTTGTTTTAAAACTGCGAAACGCAGGGCCAACTAGGACTTAGGAAAATAAAACCCAGCTAAGGAAATAAAAATTAAGACCAAAGGGACCAAGCCTAGATGAAACAATAGAACATAAGTCTTTTTAAAACCCCTCAAAAAGTCATAGCGAAATAGATCCCAACCAAGGCATAAAATAAACACAAGGGTTTTACATGAAAATAAAGTTAAACCTCAACCCAAGGAAATTTTTTTGACACCATGAGAGGCCAGTAACATGAGGCAGATGCAGGAATGGAACACAAGGAGCAAAAATTTGAAGTTCCATCAGTGGCTCTAGTTGGGGATGTTTATTCCACTGGAATGAATTGAGAATTTAGAATCTCAGGTGGAGTAGACCAAGATGCAGAGACAACCAAAAAAGGGATTTTTCAAACAAAACAACCCAAGCTATGTACAAAATATACAAATCTAAACTATTGTTCATAGAAAAGAAAATTTCAAGTGAAGTATAATTTCAAGAACTGTCCATGAACTGATAGTTCAAGAATATCCCCTATCACATCTTGGAGGAAGTAAGAATTTTCACCCCACTGACCATTAATAAAAAATGGACCCAACTAGATTGCATCAAATTTAACATGTTTCTCTTTATCTTCCAGTCTTGCATTCCACATTAAAACCAAATCTCCATCTTTGAAACTCCTCGTAGTTGCCCTCTTGTCATACAAATTCTTTACTTGCAACTGCAACTTTGCATTTCTCTTTTGAGTCTCTCTACTGGTTTCATCTGATTCTATAAGAGCTTCCACTCTCAATTGCATCTCATCATCAATTTCATTATCATACATCTGGACAAACTTATACATTTCCATTAAGTTATTTTGGGGCAAACTGGCATTTATCCCATAAACCAAGTCAAATGGGGCACAACATATTTCCTTCTTCACAATTACCCTATCTTCCTAGACTACTAATCTCTACTTAGAATCTTGAGCCTTTTTATTTTGATCCAAGATTCTTTTAATAATCTTCATCAAGCTTTTATTCCTTGATTTTGCTTGTCCATTTCTCTGTGGGTGGTATGGTGATGAATAAGAAATTTGGATGCCATGCTTCTCATAAAATTCTATGTATTCCTCATATCTAAAACACATTGCATTGTCTAACACAATCCTTTCTGGCATCCAAATCTAGTCAATATGTTGCTCATCAGGAAGTCAATTACCACTTTACTAGTGGCTTTCTTTATTGGAATTGCTTCCACCCACTTGGTGAAATAATCAGTAGCCACCAATATCCATCAGTGGCCTCCACTAGATTTACATGCTATCTCTCCTACAAAATCAATACCCCATTGCTGGAATGGAGCTTGTACGATAACTAGTTTTAGAGGCAATTTACCAGAAAACTTTAACTTACCAGAGAAACGTTGACAAGCATCACATGTCTTCATTAGTTGGTGTGCATCCTTAAAAACTATAGGCCACCAAAATCCACCCTCACTATCTTATGTGCAGTTGTTTTATCCATATAATGTCCTCCACAAACCCCACCGTGCATCTCACTCAGAATTTCTTTTGCTTGATCTTGGTCAACACACTTCAGCATGACACCTTCTCCATTTCTCCACCAGAGCTTTCCATCTACAATAACATACTTGATAGCATGTAACTTCAATGTCCTTTTCTCACTTTCACTCAAATTTTTAGGACATTTCATTCTTTGCAAATAATATATCACATATTTATACCATTTAGAATGCTCCATATCACATATATGTGTGATCTATTTTCCTCTTCTAGCAAATTTATCTTATTTGCTTCCAGATTACTTTGGACCATGATCTTGGCTAATCCTTGTCCTCTCACCAATTTAGTAATCTGGACCTCAATATTGAATTCCTGGATCCTATTGATCCACCTACACCTTCTTCATGACACTTCCTGCTATGTGAAAATGTCCTTAACATCAACACTAGGAACATATGCGATTACAGTAGCTCCCATCAAATAAGGCCTAAAATATTTTACTGCTTTACCAGTGCATATGCCTATTTTTCATTTATGACATACTTAAGTTCTACAACTTGTAAAGATTTGTTGAAAAAGGCTATAGGTTGTTCGAAACCTTCTGCATTCTATTGCAACAACACAGCTGCAATTGTGTGGAAAGAAGCAAATGAAAAAATTTGTAAAGGTTTGGAAAAATCAAGGGTGCTTAACACAGGAGCTTCCTTTATTGCTTGTTTAATGGCTTGGAAAGCCTGCACAAACTCCTCATCCCATTCAACCTTGGCTCATTTCTTGAGCATTTTTGAAATCAGGCGAACTGTCTCAGCAAAAAATTTCACAAACCTCCTTAAGAAGTTTATTTGTCCAAAGAAATATTGTATTCCTTTGACATTTCAGGGTTGTGGAATTTTATCTATTGCAATTACCCTCTTTGGATCAATTTTTACTCCATCCTTGGAAACAATATGTCCCAATAATTTTCCTTCTAGTACTCCAAACACACATTTCCTTGGATTGAAAGAAATACCATACTCCAAAGCTCTAATTAATATCTTCTCCACATGCTCACAATGATCCTCTTCCTTTTTAGAATATATTGTCAAGTCATCTTGGTAAATCACCAAAAACAAATTAATGAAATATGAGAATGCCACATCCATGGCTCTCTGAAAAGTAGCCCCTACATTTGTTAGACCAAATGGCATTCTTACATAAACATATGTTCCCCATGGTGTGGTGAAAGCTATCTTAAACTGCTCAGACTCTTTGACCATAAGTTGGTTATAACCAGAAAAACCATCCATCATAGACATTAATTCATAGCCTATCACCCATTGCAACATGGCTTCCATATTGGGTAATGGATAATTGTCTTTTAATGAAGAAACATTCAAATTTATGAAATCTACACATAATCTGATGTCTCCATTTTTCTTCCATACTGGTACCAAGTTTGATACCCAGGATGAATGTTTGATTGGCTTGATGATTCCTGCATCCCTTAGTTTCATTAATTCTTCTTGCATTTTTGGGGCTAAAGTGGGATTAATAGGCCTTTACTTTTGTCTGAATGGCTTGGCATCATCACACAAAGGAATCTCATGTTGGAAAAGATCCTCCCTGTATGCCTTAAGATCGTCATAAGACCATGTAAACACATGCCTAAACTTCCTTAATAAGTCAATTAGCATCCTTCTCACCTTTGGTGACATTTTCTTTCCAATATACACCTCCTTTGGGGATGCTTTTGTTCCAAGATTTATCTCTTCCAAGTCATCAGGATGGGAAATAGTATGATTAGCTTTTGTCTTATCTTGATTATCAAACATTCTTTCTAGTACAACTAGACCCTTGGGAATTGTGTTTGTCTTTAACTGAATGACCTCATTTCCAAATATAGTATCCTTACCATCAACATTTTCAACAAAAGCTCCAAAGTCAATTTCTTGATTTTCATATTCACCCATACAATTCAAAAATCTTAATATATCATCATCATTATAAAAAACTTGCCAATTTTTAATGTTATTAGGAACAGATGATCTAGTTTTAACCTCAACCTTTGAAATTCCAGCATAATTCATATCATCTGGTTTTAATGCAATGTTGGCTAATAGGTCTGCCACCTTATTTTGACCTCTCTCCATCCATCCTATGCCAAATGCATCAAAGCTCTCCAATTTATCCCAAACAACATTCCTATACTGTTTCAACCTCTTCTTCTTTGATACATACTTGGATTTAACTTGGGAAACCACAAGCTAAGAATCCCCAATTTCCTTGAGCTTCTTAATCCCATATTTTTCAGCCAATCTCAACCCCAATAACAAAGCTTCGTACTCTGCCACATTATTTGTGCATTCAAATAACAGAGTAAAAGATAACATGAATGTCTTTCCACTTGGTGATCATAACAAAACACCTGCACCAAAACCTTCCTTTGAACTTGCACCATCAAAATACATAGTCCACAAGTCATCAGATTTTGGCAATTGTTTTATTTTTGTATCAATCAATGCAATAGGCTTATCACAATTGTTAGGAAATTCCTCAAGCCTAAATTCATTTATACCACTATCAATAAAACATTTCATATTTTCAATCGGGCCATGCTCAATCATATGAGGTACTTTTGATTCCCTTTCAATTTTGACATCCTTTACATCAATAGAGAAAGCAGCAAATGACAAATCACATTGCATCTTACCCCCCATTGATGCACTCCATTTTCTTGACAAGAGCATTCCAAAATGAGGTGGGATGTCTGCAACTAATACAGTCATTACTAAATCCTTCTCAGGGTACTAATTCAATTTATAAGGTAATGCTCTGATAGTTCCAATAACTGGAACTTCTCTTGAATCCATAGCATAACATTTACTTTGAGCAGTATCTACTGTCAAGCCCATTGCCTCAATTATTTTGACTGGCATAACATTATTTGATGCCCCTGAATCTATCATACAGTTCCTTAATGTTTTCCCATTTATATCCACACTTAAGAAAAAAGGGGTTATATTTTCAAGGAACATGTTAATAGAATTTCCTAAATATACAAGAGGAATTTGTGACACAATTCCCTCCACTTCCTTTTCTTTCTCTTTCTCCTTCACTTCTTTACCACTTCCTTGTTTAGTCTCATTACCAACAACATCTGTGATCAAGGCTATTGTCTTTTCTTTGTGTTCATTTATTCTCATCATTTCTAGCAAAGGTATAGTTACTTTAACCTAAGAAAGCACATGAAACATATCTACAGGTGTATATTTAGGAAGATTAGACATCATACCTTCATCATTTTCCTTTTTCTCTTGTTGACTACTTCCTCCTAGCTTATTTTGCTTCTTATCCTCTGCAGCAGGTTCAGCTACCTTTGTAATCACCCTAGTCTTCACCAGTAATGAAGTCACATCTTCTTGAGGCTTTGGGTTTCGTTCTTTTTTGTCCAAAACTTATCATTCTTAAGCTCTTTGACTTTTACAGTGCCCTTTTTGTTGTCAACCTTAATACCTCTGTTTTTGTCCTTTTTTTCTTTAACAAATAGGCCAACAGGTTTACCCTATTCACCACCCATAGTTCTATTTCTCAATTGAAGTGAACTTCTCATTTGAGCAGCCATTTCTTCATCCAATCTTGCAATCTCTTCTTCTAATAGTCTCCTTAAGGACATTGAATCTTTACCCTGTTCCATATTGCAAGTATTATCACCAAAATCACCTTCCTCATCAGAAAAGATCTTTTGATGATACATGTCACTTCTCTGCCTCTGATTATCCACATCAACTTCTTGTATTTCATCATCAGATGAACATTTTTCCTCATTAATGTATGATCTGGCCATGCAAACATCTACATCAGCCTACTCATATTCTGATGTTTGATCATGAGCACCCTCTTCTACCTCCTCAACAATAAGCAACTAAGCAACACCATAATAATTTTGATCATGTGGATGTTCACACACTTCACACCATGGTCTATCTGCTACTAGATTCATTGAATGCTTCTATAAGGGATCTGGCATATGCTAGTCATTTCTAGGCTTCTGGCTAGGAAAATTTGGTTTTCCATCTTTCCAATTTGTATTATAAGGATAAATTTGCAATCTGGGTGGCCTATAATTTTTATTATAGGGTTTCCTTTCATTCCCTATACCCTTCTCTTGCTTGGAAAAAATTTTCTTTATGTATTTCAAAGTACTGTAAACCCTTTCCCACTTTTCATCATCTTTAGGCTTTGCAGTAGAAGCCTTCTCAGTCTTATTCTTAGGATTCTTTAAAAGTGTGGGTTCTTCTCTCCTACCATATTTTCCAGAAGCTCTTATGTTTCTTTCAATATTTATAGCCACCCTAAATGCATCCCTCATAGTCTAAGGGTCCTTATCTCTAAGGAGATATGCCATTTTAGCATCAAAAGCATTGAAATATGTAGTTAAACAAACATTTTCATCAAGCCTCAAAACCTGAAACAACTTATACATTGCTTTCTGAAATCTTAAATTAAACTCTGTAACAGGTTCATTCAATGACTTTTTGATGTTATTAAACTCATTTAGCATGAAGCTTGCATTTGTTTTATCACCATACTGCTCCTTGAAACACTTTTCAAACTCATCTCATGAACCAATACTAGCATTAGGTAGACCTCTATACCAATTCCTCGCATCTTCTACCAGAGATTGTACAAACAATTTCATTACAACATCTTCATGTTCTACCTCATAATCATTTAGCATATCCATAAAATCTTTTAAGTGTTACTCTATCATCACAACATTATTGCCAATAAACTTATTCATCTTTTCTCTCAAGTCAACAGGGATGGGATTTGGATAACTAGGAATACCATCAAAGAAAAATGACCTATACCATTCCAAATGTATAGGTCATCATTGAAATAATCCTTCATTCTTCTGAGAATCAACACCAGACCCTAAATTTTGTATCCTAGGACCATCCTTTAAGGCATCCTGGTGACTTGATGAGGTTGCAGCTTGTGTAATCTCATTTGTGCTTGACATCTTTAGGAAACTTATTTTCCTCTTAAGTTCTGCATTTGTAGCCTCAATTTTTGTTCTCTCCAACTCCTCTGCCAGAGCCTCACTCTCCCTTCTAGCCTTTTCTAACTTGGAAAATTCTGTTTGATGTGACACATGTGGTGGGAGATTTTGTTAAGAAAGATGGGAAGTCATATTTTCATTTATTTTAATCCCCTCAAATTTTTTCTTTCCCTTGTCCAAGGCAGGCTTAGGGTTTGTATTACTCGGTTGAGACTCAACATGATTTGAGGGTTTTGGGTCAGCAAGTTTGGATTGGACATCAATGTGGCCTACTGGGGTTTCTTTAGACACATGCTTTGTTTCTTATTAACAATCCTCTGTACAACCAGGTCCTCAACACTTGGTTTAGGTTCTTCTTTATTTAGGAACTTCATTGTTGCCAATTGTCTCATCAACCTATCCCTTTCAATCACAACATTCTTCAACTCTTCTTCCTCTTTTTCTCTTTTCACTATAAGCTTAGCTTGCTCATGGATTTCCTGCCTCAAAGAATTAATGTCTCCAGAAATATTGTCAAGATCAGGAAAATTCATATCAAAACTTGATGTATCATCTAGATCTATTAAATTGACCCCTTCCAGTACATGTTCATACAATAAAGGGTTTACATCATTTTCAGCAGGAGGAGGAGGCACATCACTGGTGCATTCTCTTTGATGGCTTCAACTTCTACTCCTACCTCTTCTCTTTTCAACATATTTGACACTAATAGGCCCTTTACTTTGACATGTCACGTCTTCTTGAACCAGTGTATTAAATAATGAATCAAAAAATCCACAACTTTTTGACTCTGAATTTCTTGACCTCTTCAAGATTCTTAGGGATAGGGTGTAAATACTTACTTGTACCCTGGTGTATAGGGTTATGTGATGTGGCAGCAACATTACTAGATTCTGGTCTTTTCTTTATCCAGTCCTTTATTTTGGGAATTTCACCTTCCAATTTTTGTTCCAAATGATTCTTCATGAATGACTTGGTTTTCGTCATTCTTCGTACTAGTCCCAAAGTTCATTCCACGTATAATAAACCTTTAAAAATAAAATGCACACTAGTGCAGAGACTTCATACTTGCCACCCAATTTTCTTGGGAATATCAAATACCTAAAGACACGTGGTAGAATATAAAACCTTTGGAACCTCGTACTAACAACACACAAAAGTGCTTGACAACATAACTCTTAACACTTATGAAAAGAGAAGTGGAAAAACCTAACACAGAATTATAGGCTCAACCTTCAAATCACATAAACACTATGAAAAATATATGCAAAATGGACAACCGATACACTAACAAGAAATATTAAAATTAGCTCCCCAGTAAATTTGCCATTTTGTTGGTTCCATTTTACAATGTAACAAGGTTTGTCTTCTAATCTACCTTGGAATTTCCAATTACAATCAAGGGCAGCTTGAAGGACCCGGACCAACTCACGAGGACTAAAACAAAACCTCCTACACTTCGGGCTTTGCATGACCCAGGAGGGTGATCCCTTAATGTGTTTACAACCTCTACACCATTATCATAAACAACATTAACAATAACAGATAATCTCAATTAGTAGCTCAACACAATAAGATAATAATGAATTAAATTGGTTGTTCATCAGTAATATCAACTATCTAGAGCATGAGATAATTATAATGCAATCCACAATATAAGATGGTCGTTGATTTGCAATTTGTAGCAATCTCTAGGTGAAGAAAAACATATATTGAATCATACGGGTAATTACAACTTAGATCAATGCCATATATACATTGCAAGAGTCAAATTCATAAGTATCTAAAGGTATATGACAAATTTAATGCATAACATATGAAATCCTTGACGACATTGCATTACAATCTCATCAATATGTATTCTAACTCAACACTACTTATCAAATCCTTATACAGAACATATCTGCCTATAATCCCATTCAAGCATTTTAATTAATTCTTTGAATTAAAGCTAAAATAGAATCATACACACCACAATAGTGAGATGAATGAAACAACCCTTAGTTATTTTATTCAAAGTTTAGATATGCATGTACAACGGAGAGACATGAGTTTGAATTTATCATTTCAACTCAAATGCTAGTACTGTTATACAACATTAAATCCCCATGAACTCAAAACCTATTACAAAATGACTCAAAAACTAAATTTCATTTTTCTCTAAAACCGTCAAACTTTACAATTTTCTCTATAACTTCACCAAGACTTGACCAAAATTATCTAACTTGCTAACTCATACTTCTAGCCTGGAAATCCTTCTTATAGAAAATGGAGCAAAAAAGCATTGGGCTAGAAAGTACACATGTCACCAGCCAATTAGCACACCTGGTAATATTCCCAAAAATTGTTACAACAGCCATCAACCTAGAGAATATTCGTGTTCATCATGTTAGCTAAGAAAATTTGATGCACCAACAAAAACCACAAGAAACCCACGTCGAGACTGCCATCAAAGAAAAACTGGAAACCGTTGTAACTGGAACATTTGGTTTGCCACCTGTTAGTAGTCCATTATTTTTTTTTTCCTCAGTCAAATATTTAGGTACCCATTTCTAGTATTCTTCATCAGTCAGCCAATCAAAATTAATTACCTCATTCACCTTGGCGCTATAAGGTGTGTACTTTACTGCTACCTGATTTGCATCTCTTTCAAAAGATTCTAAAAATGAGCTAGTACTAATAATCTTATCCATACAACTCACCAACAAATCATAATTTGAGTCATCACAAATTAATTTAATTTGATCATTGATGACCTTACTTGTTTGATCATGCCATTGTTGGAGTGACCTGATTTTCCACTGCTCATCAACTATATCAAATAACAATGTGCAACCCCAATCTTTGAAATTCTTTACCAACTCCCTAATCTTCCTACTCAAATCATTTGGTAGGGTCTGAAAACCCTGCAATGACTTGACTAATACTTGAGTAGGCTTTAATGATTGGGGCCTATTATTTGTATCAAACCTTGAGGTCCTATACATGACATTCAAATCACTAGCCATAGGGATCCAATTTTCAATCAATGGTATCACTACCTCCTTATCCCTATCAATATTCTTTATTTCATCTAACAACAAAGAATATAAAAAATGTATAGATAGCAATTTATTCTCAACCTTTTCATTTAAATGCCTCAAGACAACAGTAACAATCTCCTTTTTCTTTGAAAGAGATCCCTCCTCACTTACCTTTACTGATGTTTATAATTCATCAATTCTTGGTAAGAGTTGCTTCTTTGTAGGATCAACAAAGCACTTTTTTTTTTCATCAATTTCCTCTAAAGAAGGGGTGAGGGTAGGATTCTGACCAGCAGACCCTTGTGTGGAAACAATTGGAGAAGCAAGAGGCACTGACCTTGTTGTGGAAGGTAATGTACTAGTTTCTAGAGTGCTTGATGTCTCCCCAATCTATTTATACCTAAACCTTTCCACCTCAATCTACAACTCAACATTCTTCTACTACATCTTGTTGTATTCCTCAATCAGAAGGTTATACTTCTCCATTAGGCTCTTCTTTTTAGCCTCCTCCCTTTCAGCAGTCTTTTGGGCCAATTTTGCCACATTCACAGTCAAATTAGTAGCCTCGGTGGTTGAGGTCTCTGAAGCTCTTTTTATTATTAATCCTCCTCTAAAATTTGGATTAATATCTGTAACATTTGGTTTTCTCCCTTATGGGGCTAATGCCCAAATTTCCAAGCTTTCATACTCTTCACTGAAAGAAAAGTCTTGAAGTGTTTCCTTGACTTCCTCTTCAGAGTCTTGCAAGGGATTCTTGGACTTCAAAATATCATTAAATGCTATAGCATCTGCAATGTCCCATTTAGGCAGAATCAATACACCAGCCTGACTCACCAGTTTTCTTCCTTCTTCAAGAGTGATGTTCTTGAATTCTTCCATTAATTCAACTTTTACTTCCTTATCATTCTCCTGGTCTGACCTACCAGGTCTTTGTTCCCTTCTCTTCTTAGATTTATCATGATACTCTTCAAATTTTATCCTCCATACCAATTGCAAGAATACAAGAGTTTTTACAAATGTATTGTCATCTAGAAACTCCTTGCATGCTTCTATTCTTGTAGCTTGTACACTTTTTCCTTTCATATCTAAATTAGATGAAACCAATTCAACTAGCATAGGAGGGGAAGGCATACCAACCTACATGTCCTGATCAATAACAATAATTCCATCCATCAAATCCTCCTATGGTTGATCGATCCATTGTCTATTAGGGCTTGGCTTGGATGGTGGTGATGAGGGACTGCCTTCTAGTGATGATTCTAAATCAATGATTTTGATTTCCCCAGGCTCTTTGAATTTTTGACCTGGTTTTGAAGGAACCTTCATTATTAGCTTTCCTTTTCTGTCCACTTCTTCTTCATCATTGTTGCTATCCTTTTTCCTCCTATAAATGGGTCACCTTTCAGTTGGCTGGTATGCTAGCCTTGTTTCAATTAGTATGGCACCTTGTTCCTGTACACCCAGACTCAATTCTAAATTTACCTTCTTGGTTCTCAAGGTGCCCATAATTTTTTTCATGTTCTCCATCAAAAAATCAATTTTCTTATAGTGGGGACTGAACTCCAACAATGGATCATATTTCAGATCCATTTTGTGCACAATATCTAATAGCTTATTATAAGCTATCCATTTTTCCTTGTTCAAATCATGTTTATTTAGGTTGAAATCATTTCTAATTAGATCCTCAGGAAAGTTGAATTCATGCACAAACTTGCCAACTTTTATTCTTTGTCTGAAAAGGGAAAAGAAACCCTCAAGATCATGTTGCTGCTTTGGACCACACCTCAAATGGTAATCATCAAAGAATTTCTCTAAATGCACCCAGCCTCCTTTTGAAAAGGAAAAATCAGACACCACTGTATAATCAGGGAAAAATGTTCCCTTACTCCTTCTAGTGAGGTTGTCCTCATGGATGCAACCTATTTGCCACATAACTTCTGCAAACCCCACTCTTAGTGGCACATTGTATGGCAGTATATGGGGAGTTCCCTAAAAACCATATACCCTCAAAACAGTGCTAACTAGGTATGGAATAATGTCACCCTAGTTATGGAAGACTTTCAATTCTGGCTTCCTCCCCTTTGGCCTGAGCAAATCATGCAATTCTTTAGGGATCTTGGGTACATTCACCATTAGTCTAGCCATCAATCTAGAAGTAAAGAAATTATCATGTTTCACATAACTGGCGCTTTCCTTATTGTGGGATAAATTTACAGCTCATATTTATACTGGCAATCTTTCTCCATCAACCGATTGCCTTAATTCCATCCTTTCAGAGAAAAATTCAACATTCTTGAATAAGAACATATGCATCAGCAAAGAATACGAGAAGAATTGAGTGTCGGTATCATTTTTCTGCAACTTTGACAACCCTCCATTTATCCTCTCAGCCAAGAAAGAAGCAAATTCATACGTCATAGAGAAGTTAGGGTCTTGTATTTGCACTCCCATGAACATGTATGCAATAGGCATCACCACACCAGGACTGAAACCCAAAATCTAAAACAATGAATAGAAAGTGGCCAAGAAATTATTTGCAAAACAATTTAATCTGAAAGGTTCTTGGTCACTGGGGCTGATATGAAATCTTGAACCGCTTGCCCTTGCCAGATGAGGTGGAAGCAACATAGCTCTGACAAGAGTCTTCAACTTTGCATATTCCTGCTTCATTTCCTCAAGATCAATAGGAACCAAATATTCACTCTGTTCACTCAAGTCAAAAACTTGTTGGACTTCATCTTTTTTAATACTCAATAGAACACCTGCATCATTATCTTTGATTACCCGTGTGATAGGGTCATATCTTGCAGCCACTGCCCTAAGCAAGTCTACATTAGCGAAAACATTTGGTACAACTAGCTTCCCCATGTCATACATCCAGCTATTTGAAAAGGGGTGAGGAAAATTCCTCTATCCATACCACAATCTGAACATTTCCAATCCTGTAAGAGGAACCCTAGCATTGGCTATGTTAGAGAAAGTGTATACTAACCCTTCCCCTAGTATTTTCCCTCCCATCAAAACCAATCCTTTCTTTCTATCATTCGTTGACAAGGGAAACTGATCCAGGAAATCATGTCATACAAGTTTCTTTTTAAATAGTCAATTTGGATAGAATGTTTCTTGGGTGGTGCCATCTCAGACAATCTAGGGCCTCTTTAAAATGTTACACTTCAAATAGCTAGGACTAACCAGAGATAGGAAATTATAGAACAAAACACTGCAATTTCTCACAACTATAATTAAACTATAGCCCTAACGCGTTTATCAACAATCTCAATGACTAGCATAGTAAATCTTTTCCCAAATTCAAGTACAAAATTACTAGGATGCACAGAAATTAATTCATGACTTTGTTTGTAGAAGTCCCAAATTCAGGCTGCTAGGAATCGCAACTTCGCTTTCGGCTCTGAGACTGCTTCACGAAATACTAGGATGCTTTATGATACAAATAAAGTAGGAGCATTGATTTTATTTTGATCAAATCATGCCAGCAAGTGTCTCATCTACCATTAAAGCTCACTTGTACACTGCATGAACGGCTCCAACCATATTTGATGCAGATTTAAATTCTAGTCATTGATCCTTCAGTTAGATCAAATGATTGAATGGCCACCTTCAAAACAAGCTGACACAATTGCCAATGCAGTAATAAGGGGCCCACCATACCATACACTACCAAGGAATTCCATGTGGCAGTCACCCGTGATATCATAACCAGTAAAGATCCTGCAAATTTGGATCACACGATGGTGGGCAACCGTAGATCTTGAGCATCAATGATCTCGTTCCTTCAACATAGTCGCCAGCCTTATCAGTAATTGTCTAGCAACTTTTTTGTCCAGATTATAACATATCCATTGATTCAAAACATGTGTATCTCAAGAACACTTTAGTAACCCGTTGTTTAATGTATTAAGGCCGCATAGTATTTCCTTTATTCTTTCAGCTTCATCAGATGAGACACGTGGCGATCGCCCGCGATATCACGATCAGTAAGAACCTTGTAACTTTGGATCACGTGATGGCAGGAAACGGTTGATATCTGACAATAATTGATCGATGGTCACACAAACTTATCTCCTCTCACCACGCCAAAAAAAAAAGACACATGGCGCCCACCCATGATATCAAGATCAATAAAGATCCTACAATTCCCGATCACATGATGGTGGGAAACCATTGATATCTGAAGGAAATTGATCAATGATAGCACGAATTTGATCCCTCTACAAAATAAAAAATCTATTAAGAGGACAAGGGGACATCACTAGGAGGATGGTAAACAACAACACAAGTCGTTTTAAAACCGTGAAACATAGGGCCAACTAGGACTTAGGAAAATAAAATCCAGTGGAGGAAATCAAAATTAAGACCAAAGGGACCAAGCCTAGATGAAACAATAGAACATAAGTCATTTTAAAACCCCTCAAAAAGTAACAACGAAATAGATCCCAACCAATGTGTAAAATAAACACAAGGGTTTTACATGAAAATAAAGTTAAACCTCAACCCAAGGAAAATTTTTGACACCATGAGAGGCCAATAACATAAAGCGGACGCAGGAATGGAACACAAGGAGCAAAAATTTGAAGTTTCATCACTTCTAACTCACCATTCAGAAAGGTTGACTTCACATCCTTTTGATAAACTTTGTTGACCTTATATGCAACATAAGCAGGAAATAATCTTACAGCTTCAATTCTAGCAACAGGGGTAAAAGTTTCTTCAAAATCAATACCTTGCATTTTTTAATACCCTTTACATACCAGTCTTGCTTTATTATGGATAACTTCACCTTGTTCATTCAACTTATTCCGAAAGACCCATTTAGTACCAATCACATTTTTATCTTTAGGTTTGAGAACAAGAATCCACGTATCATTCTTTTCAATCTACATTAGTTCTTCCTTCATAGCTTCCATCTAGTGTTCATCATTACAAGCTTCATTGACATTGTTAGGCTTAGTCTTGAAGATCAAACAATATTCTTCTGCAATCCTTCTTCTAGTTTGCACACCTTTATTCTTGTCTCCTATAATTTTATTCTCTGGATGATTCAATCTCACATACCTCAAAGTTTTAGGATTCACTCGCACTTCTATTTCTTCTATTCTTTCTTCTACACTTCCACTTGTCTCTCCTTCCTAACTTTCTTGATTTACCATAACAATTTGAACTTGATTCTGTGTCTTAGCATTCTTCCCTTTGTATGTACTATCTAGTTGGTCATCTGAATCATATCCATAGTATCTGGATGACCTAGTAGATTCCTCATCAACTCTAACATTTGCACTTTCAACCATTTTTCTCAATCTTCTATTATAGCACCAATAAGCCTTACTTAGAGTAACCTAGAAAGATTCCTTCATCGCTCCTCGCATCAAAATTGCCTATGTCCTCATCTCTCTTAATATAATACTTGCTTCCAAAGATCTTGAAACATTTAACAGTAGGCTTATAACCAAACCATAGTTCAAAAGGATTCTTACCAAAATTACCATTGACATTTACTTGGTTTAGAGTGTACACATTAATGTTTATAGCTTATCTCCAATAGATGTGGGACACATTTCCTTCTATCATCATTGTTCTAGCAGCATCCAGAATTTTTTTGTTGTTTCTCTCTACAACTCCATTTTGTTGAGGGGTTCGGGGAGCAGATAATTGTCTTCTAATTCCATGCTCTTCACAGAAAGAATTGAACTCCCAGGAAGTGAACTCACCATCTTTATCTAACCTTAGGAATTTTATCTTCAAACCTGTCTCATTCTCTGCCATAGCTTTGAAAATTTTGAACTTCTCTAATGCTTCACATTTTTCTCTTAAGAAAGCAACCCATATCATCCTAGAGTAATCATCAGTAAGTAGCATAAAGTACCTTTCTCCTCTAGACTTCTAATTCTAGAGGGACCGCATAAATTAGTATTCACCAACTCCAGTATTCCATTAGAATTATTTTTTCTCTGAAAAGAAACTCTAGTCTATTTTCCCATCTAGCATTCCTTGCATATTGTGTTAGTAGGCTTCACTAGCTTTGGTAGATCTCTTACTGCTTGAGTGGAGCTTACCTTCATAATGTTATCAAAATTCACATGACACAGCCTCCTATGCCATAACCAGCTTTCATCTACTTGAGCAATTAAAAAACTTACATTAGTAGCACTCAGGTGAAAAATATTACCTTGTCTTTGTACCTGAAGCAATCATATTTTCAGAGCTTCCAAGTATCCTACATCTTCCATCTTTGAACTAAAGATCATAACCCTTGTCCACCATCTATCCAACACTCAACAGATTATGCTTCAAGCCTTCAACATAAAGGATATCATCAGTGTTACTTTTACCACCAAGACGAACAGATCCTCTACCACAAATCACACCAACATTATTATCTTTGAATCTTACAACCCCACCGTCATATTTCTCTAGAATTACATATTTTCTTTTGTCACCAATCATATGATGTGAGCATCCACTTTCAATAACCCACTCATCATTTTCTTCAATTCAAGCTGCAAGAGCTTTCTCAACTTTAGTAGATTCAGTAGCCACTAGACAATTTTCGTTGATAGCAATGAAAACCCATTCATCTTCATTTCAATTTTCTTTATCAGACTCTTCATCAGTCACACCTTCTTTAGCATAATAGCATTTCTTTTGAAATCTAGGTTTGTTAGGCTTGAACCTAGGAGCTCTTTTAGGACACCTTGAAACAAAATGACCTATTTTACTACAAGAGAAACATTTAATAGGAAACTTTCCTTTATACTTACCTTGTCCTTTGCCTTCTTTCTTTACAATCAGTGCTTCCAGCTCTTCTACCTCTCTTTCTTCATCTTCAAGCTGCTTCATCTCTTCTTCATACTTGAAAATATTTATTGAACTTTCTCCCAGATCATATATTTGCTTTTTTCTTTTAGATACAGAGGCCTTAAATGCAAATTCAGTCTTAGGGGTAGAATCACCAAATTCACTCAACTCAAAAGTAGTAAGTTTACCAATCAACATATCTCTTGTCACATTTGTCACTGTTATGAGCTCTTCAATAGCATGAGATTTTGATTGGGAAGAGGGAGGCAATGATCTGAGCACTTTAGCTGGTTGAAATCACAATACTGTGTCTCAATTTTTTCCCAAGATGGATATTTACATCAATAATTTTAACTAAATATTCATCTTCTAAGACCTATAGTAGCTAAACCATTAAGAATTTAAAGATGATGTGGATTGGTTATTTATGGCAATTTGTGTGTAGATTCTAAATATATTTTTTGTCAAATTTTTCATAATAAATCATGAATCTTTCAACATCTCCTTTAATAACTGGTTTTAAACAAAAAACAACATTTTCAGAAAGTAATGTTTGTTTCGTACAACATAACCTTTTTTCTATAAAGCATTAAATTCTAATTTTTGAAATATAGATTCTCAACATCAATATCTAGGAAAAGGATATTTTTTCATAATTTTTTGTTGCATATTTATTTTTAAATTAATTTTTTAATTCATTTAGTTACTATAATTTGGACGTACGTGTGTCATACAACATAACTTTTTGGGTATTATCGAAATCCAATTTTCATTTTTTGGCTGAAAGGACATCAATGCCTAGGGAATGGGTATTTTTAGAAAAAAAAATTACAATGGTTTACTATTTTTTCACCTCTGCACAACAAAGAGCTTGATGTTTAGAGAAAAATATATGTTTAGTAAAAATTTGAAATTAAATACATGATAAAATGAAAATATATCAAACCTATACTTGTTGGAAGGTTCATTTCAAGGGCTACAAACTTGAAAAATATAATTTTGTTATTTAGTTATTTAATCCCTCAAAAGATAAAGAAAAAGTGAGTTTTTGCCAGCTTTTTGATAGGTGCAAAGCAGACTCCATTGTGGGTATGATCTAAGGGGGTCTTATCTATCCTTCTTTAATTAAAACCCTTTAGATGGAGCCTCTCAAGACTTGAATCATTAATTTTCTAAAAACAGTGATTTTAGGCAAAAATCAGCACGTAGCAAAAGTGACACAATATTGTGATTTCAATCAGCTACAATTTCTTGTTCATCCAAGGTACCACCAACACATCTAATACCCATCACAAGTTCATTTACTCTTTGCATAAAAGAATAAATATTTTCATCTTCACCCATCTTCCAGGTTTCATACTTGCCTTTCAAGCTATGTAGCTTAGTGACCTTCACAGGTGCATCTCCTTCATACAAAGTCTCCAGCTTCTTCCAAATCTCATGAGCTATCTTTAGATACATCACATTTTCCATTTTTGAATTCATCAGAGCACTCAACAAAGCTTCAATAGCCCTGATGTTAATCCAGCCTCTTTAATCTCATCAAGAGTGGATGGACCATTCTAAGGAATAACATATTTGTTCTTTGTAATCTTCCAGAAGGGTTCACCAATAAACCTCAAATGATATTCCATTATG
>VDFB02044275.1:0-10512 GCA_007258455.2 Sequoia sempervirens | reverse complement strand
GTTAATTAATGAATGTTATATGTTAATGAATGAATGTTAAATGTTATTAATGGATGAATGAATGATTAATGTTATATGATTGGGTATGGGGAATTGAGAGTGATGTGAGGGGGGGGGGGGCAAATGAGCTTCCATAAAATGGTTGGCCCTGTTAAGTAGAGAATATTAAACTATTCTTGAAACAAAGAGAATCTCAATAAGGTAATGCACTTTTCAATATAAGAAATGCATCGTTTGAAGCATCAAACCAATATTCAAATATGAAAGAAAGTGCTAACTTTTCACTATGGTGACAGAAAAATGATTCTTTATACCCTGATGCCTTCATTTTCCAAGCCAATTTCTCTTACTTTGCATAGCTTTGCCATGTTTGTGGGTGTGATATTAACTCCTACATAGAAAACATGTACCAGTTTACGGTCTTCAATCCAACTACATCCAAGTATATTTTTAATTCCTCTATCTTTCATCAATCTCTTTACTATTTGAACCTCGTACAGATGTTTTAGATGAAGAACCCATTATTGTGAAATGTGCCTCTAGTTGAGTAAAGTATATCCATGCTTTGCATCATAATTTGAAGTTTTTTCCATTCCAATGTTCTGAGTTTAGTTTGTTTGTATGGCTTTGTATGAATACCACATTGTTTTGTGTGTGGATTTGGTTTCAAAGCTCTCTTTCTTTTGTTTTTAGTGGTGACATAACTCTAAAATTTGACTTTTGTGTATAACAAGTTAGTGGAAAATTTGACAGCTCTGAAGGGTTTAGAGGCTCAATTGAGATAGATACATGGATATTTGGATCTTGTTGTTGATGGGAGGTTTCCACTTAACCATGAAATTTTGTACCATTTGCAAGTATGCAAAAATTTCTCTACTTACATTCATTCAACTTACTGAATATAATATCTGACAAAAATCTCATTTTCATTATACTTAGATGGATTTCCATGCCCTGTTCCAAAGCACATGTTTTAGAACAAGCAAGAAGGATGTTGGAAAGGGTTAAGGAATTTGGATTTACACCTGCCAATTGCATAGTTTACTTCATTCATCCAGCATATTGCCAATCTGTTTCACAATTGTTGGAATCATATCCTATAATTAAAGAACTAGTAAAATTAAAATATGTAAGTTTCAAATATGGCACATATCTTTCTATGAATTTTTGAAAGAAAATATCAAAATGGAGAAGTATTAACAAAATAATCTACATAATTTCTAATAGATCAAGGAATTTTTTTGTAGAGTTATCTTGAATATATTTAAGACAAAAGTAACTTATAGAGATTGAAGCAAAATATCAGTAGTCTAAAATCACCATTCAACACATCTTAGTAGTATCTCAATTCAGGAGAGCTAGGTCCACTATCCATTAGCCAGTAAAACAAATAAAATCAATTCATAAGATTATTTTTTTCTAATAAGGTTGACTAGTTGCTTGTTTCTCTTTGATTTTTAGGAAGTCATCAATATACATTTGCTTTTCCTGCCTTTTCTTGCCTCATGGCCAGAGAGTTTTTGCAGAAGGCATCAAAGTAACCTTCAAGATTGAAAATGGCAATGAGTACAAGGTCAATATAACTTAATATTAATTGGGTATTGTTGTGCATTTTTCGCACGCACGCCCCGCTGAAAGCAGGGACCCTCTTTTGCTTCAGTTTTTGGTGTTCTGGCCATTTCTTTTGAGGTTTTTTCTTACTTGGGAATGGTGCTTAAATGTTTATTTTTATTGCCTAAGTGTTTTCCCTAGGATGTTCATTGAAAATCTTGAGTTCTGATTGAATTTCGGGCTTTTTCCCCGATTCGGGATTGTCCGCCTTGGTCGGATTTTCCTGGATCCTGCTTGGTTTCCGGACTGGGCCTTAGTGTTCGGGGATGTTAGGTCTTCGTGGATTTTCACGTGGGCTGAATTTTCTCAAATTCCACCCTTCGTCGGTTTCCCAGGTTTTCTGACTATCTTATCAGTGCATTAATGGCTTCGTACGCGCTTTGAAGGCTAGATCCTACTTGATTTCTGAGATCTTTTGTGCCATTATGTTCACTATTTGCCATTGTTTGAGCTAAGAAGTGCTTTTCTGCGATTGATTGACTTCATTTTGAGGCATTTGGCTTTGGCTTGATTGATTTGGTGGTGGTTTCTGGTGCATCCTCACCTATGTTTGTTGTGGACACCCTTGAGCTTCGCGTTTGCTACCTCTGAGATAAAGTTCCTATTTCATAATGGTATGTGCCTGACTGCTCTGCTTTGATTCAATTTATGAATGGCATGTTGGTTTTTGTGGGGGCTTGTAGGATTTGGCTTCTTGTGTGTTTATCTATTTTATGCTAGGAGGTTGTTCACTGTCATATCCTTGTCATCTCCCAAGCGAGTTTTGAGTTCATATGTCCATCTACATTCTGATGAATCTTGCCTAATTGTAAACCCTAGCGGTGACTTAACTGTTGAAACAGCTAAATTCTAATCTTGTCTATGTGCTAATGGCGGGTGAATAGGTTTGGAACCTAGGGTAGGGCCATGTCTAGTTATTTCCTCTTAAAATGGGCTTGGGATACCAAGAAATTCATGAAAGGACCCATCCCTAGCTTGCCCTGGTTTAGTCTTGTTGAAATCCATAGCTAGTCCAATGTCTGGGTGGAGTCATGTCTTAGCGTCTCAGTTCGGGACTCTCCATCTCTTCCAGATTCCCTTCACTGTGACCATTCAGACTTGCTGAGATGTCATATCAACTACCTTGAGGTTTTCCAAAGTGGTCTTCCTTTTTTCATGTCGGGTTGCCATGACATTATCATTTTATACCGATAGAATCTTGCATGCCCATCAATTAGCGAAACCTTTCGCTTTCACCAGGACCTCACCCCGTGCATAAATCTCTTATCGGCATGTTTTCACTTCCGCTTTCAACAGGACTACCCCTGGTCACCAAGAGGTCATGGCGGGATCTGTGAGCTCTACCGATATTCACTTTTCGCTAGGACATCCGTCCTTCGGCAAGACCTCCCACCGAGCGTGTTTGCTTTCGCCACGCTGTTTTCTTTCCAAGTTGTCGTAACCCTTCAAGGTCAGGGAAACCTCATGTCGACATCACCCCGCTACCAATCGGGCAGCCTCTTAGGTTTCTGTACTGGCCCTTTCCGTAAAACAAGGTCACAAGCTTTCACTAAAGTCTTCCCCGGGCCGGGCAAGAAGATGTAAGTCACCCAGATGTCATACTAGGTCCCAGCACGCCTGCCTCCTGTTTATAATCTTTCAAGTGAGACCTTTCACCAAGCACTATCACCTTCATCGAAGTCTGTCTATCAGGGAGACATCCATCTTTCGCGGAGACCTCTCTGCAAGATTCTAAGCTCCTGTCGATGCTTTCCCCTCGCTGTGACTATCGCAGTTCGCCAAGAAATTATGGTGAAGTCTTCTATTCTTAGCAAGCCCTGACCTTTCATTGGGACCTCAATTCAAACAAGCCTTAGTCAGCAAGCACAAGACCGGCCACCTTGTTAACCCCCTGATAAACTATTAGGCTGACCCAGGTGTTTCCCCCCGGAGCCCGCCTGGGTCAAGGAGACCTCGTAGAATCCTCGCTAAGACCCTACTCCCAACCCCTCGCTCCTTATTTCGGGATTTGAATGCTATGTCCCCTCACCGAACTCATCAGCCAAAGCTACCGTGTCTTGGCAAGACCCCTTTTCTCCGGGTTGGACCTTCTAAGGTGACATTCATCTTTTTTCTAAGACTTCTCTCATGGTGATCCCAGCCTCATGCCTAAGCTCCTCACTCAGTTCTCCTCTTGTTCAAACTTTAGGCACTACACGTCCATTGGTCCGTGATTTCTCTCAGCGTCTCCTGTGATTCCTGCAAAGCCCTATTTGCCTCGTTTCTATAGAACCATCCCTTTATGGATTTTTTAAATTTATGAAAAACAAAGGAACATGAAACAATTGATTCGCTCATAAATTGTGATACATTTGAGGATTATTTCATGTCATGCTTGGATCTCTCATGTGGTCTACTGATGAAAAGTGATCAAATTTAAGGATTAAGTAGGTGTTTCTTGGTTACTCCATTGGAATCCAAGCAGACTGGAATTTTTTGAAATTCCTCTTTGGCCTAGATTTTGTAGGTGGCCTTGAAACCCTAAATTTGTTGTAGACATTTTATAGGAATTTTAACAACACCATGTTTATCTAAGATGCATTCTAACAGTGTTTTGATGAATTAACCTTTGCTTTCCCATGATTCTTATTATTTTTTCATGTTGAATACACGCTAAATTAAGTAAGGTCAGAGTCGGTTCCTCCCTTTGTCCATGCAAAGAGGGACGTTGACATTAAGAGCAAGGTCCCTGAGAGTAAGATCACTTTTGTCTAGTCAAAAGTCACTGATACCAATGTTGGCCTCTGGGACTATGAAGAATTTAAAGTAAGGACGTCAGTTGAGGATCCTCCTTTGGTGACTAGAAGAATGAAAGAGTTAGGTTTGGCCCATGTGGCCGGTTTCCCTTCCACAGTGCAATGCTATGAGCTAGTCCTGGAGGCGCCAGCACTATGATCGTGTGACAATACGAGGGAGAGTGACTATAAATTATTAAAATCTCAACCCGGTCTCCATTGCCCAAACATTCAATATGCCAGAACGATCTCATGTGGTGGGATTCACCATTCAAGCAGCTCAAGAGTTTTATGATGACCAGACTGTGAATTCACAACAGATAATCAACTCTTGGCTAGAGAAGCCCAAGTCACACTATTCCAAATTGCCAAAGTAGTTTTTTAGAGCAAAATTCAAAAGGGAGTACTATGATGCCATCACATTTCTTAGCCGGGTGGTTGGATTGAGGAGTGCTGGTACATTTGAGAATTGGATGTGCCATGCAATTGTAAGGATGGAACAAGAGAAAATTGACTACCATTGGGCAAGGGTCATCAGCCAAGTGATTCACAAGCAATTGTCCAAGGTGTTGCAGATGAAGACCTTCACAATGACCTCATATTTGGTCTATGCACTTGCTAGGTTCCACCCCTACAAAGGATTGGATACAAGAGGCGCCTTTGGACAGGATATTATTTATGAAGTTTTCCCTCAATTGCATTGGGGAGGTTCAAATTATAGAAGAGAAAACGATGCATTCGCCATGCATATCACCAGAATGCTTTAGGAAACAAAGCATGTTAGGATTTCAAATCAAGCCAAGGAACTTATCAAGAAATATGGAGCTTGGTTTATTCAATTTCCAACCTTCTCCTACATTCAAATTGATGGCTGCCAAAAAGCCCCATATAGACTTCCAAGGTACCCCACTGACCACATTATATTTTTGGAAGTCACCAGGCAGAATTGTGATTTTGATGCCACTATCAAGAAGGACAAACACAAGACTAGATTTGGTGGAGATTTCCCACTAAGAATTGGCACTGGGGAGGTATGTCCCTCCATTGGTTCTGCCCAAGCTTCAGAGGAAGAAATGAGTGCTCTTGGCCTGTCTCTCCATTCTAGGAGATCTAGATTTGACATCACCAGGGAGGCTCAAAAGAAGGCCAGCAGAGAATATAGCCATAAGGTAAATTTGGAGGACTATTGAGCTAATTGCAGTGATGAATTTGAGGTCAAAAAGAATAAATTCTCCTGGCTCCCAGTTGAGTCAATTTGATTATATAATGTAAGGGTAGTTCCTGACCAGTTGGGGGATGATGGAAACTTGATCCAAGATCATGCCTATGAGGATATAAAGGACAAACCAATTGGTGATGTAGATTGGTTGGAAGAGGAGCAAATGGATTTAAAGCAACTGATGGATCCGGTTCTCAAGTTTACCAAGATGTGGCTCAAACATACTTTGTGGGAGTTGGAGAATAAAGGTGTGCAATGCACTTACAACCTGATGGGAGATTTGGATCCCCATTCTACTTCTAAGGAATCCACCGAGCAGGATCCCAAGGGCAAGGGAAAGCTAGATTCCCCTATCAAAGTTAAATCTAAAGGTGTTCAAGAAGAAGAGGCCTGGGAAACAGAAAAATAGAGAAACCCAAAGGCCAAGAAGAGGACGAGGACTAAGAGGTCCGAGCAGAGTCCTGAGGTTGATGCTTCTGTGCCCAAAAGGAAAAGAATTGTCAAGTTATCAGAGAAGGCTAGCTCCAAGGTTGCTGAAAAAGTTTCCCCACCTGTGATAGATGTTGAAAGCTCAGGGGAGAAGGCAAAGTGTATGCAAGGAAGTCTAGGACTCCTTCTCCCAGGGACAATGTGCCTAAGGCTGACCTACCTCTGGTGGTTTCTCATGAGGAGCAACGTGATGATGCTCCTTTTACTCATGAAATTCAAAGTGAACCAGGTGGGACAAAGGAGGTTGATGAGGATCCAGATACTGGAGAGGAAGAATTTCATGAAGGGGAAATCCATAATGCAGAGGCAGAAATTGAAAAGATAATGTAGTCCCCTATGGTTGCACATGTAGACTCTCCGATCAGAACTGAGGCGGTTGAATCTCCTCCAAGGAAAGTAGAGGCAGAAATGATCCCATCACCTGAGCAGGAGGAGGAACATGTTGAAGAAGCAGAAAGTAGGGTGGATAAAACTCCTGATGAATAGAATTTGAATGAGGAGGTACCTAAAGGTCAACAAGATGAACAGAAATAGGTTGAGGCACAATTAGAATCTGCTGTCCCTGGGTGGCTTGACAAGGAAATAAAAAGAAAATAGGTGGTTGTGGATGATAGTCCACCAAATTAGGATACACTGCTAGCCAAAGTTGGAAAGGACAAGGGTAAAAAGAAAGCTAGAGTGATCTTGAGAGTTGAGAGGGATGAGGCGCATAATAAGGTTATTCATGTTGCTACCCCTATCCCAAATAAAAACAAAGATGATGTGGATGGAAATGATTATAATATACAGACTTTCAATCTTGGGCCTACATCAGTTGAGCAGTACATTGAGGATTATGAGGGCTCCAGCACAGTCATGGTGGACAGATTGAGGATGGAAGTAAAAACAAAGCAGGAGCTGAAGAGAGAAAATGAGAATCTCAAGTGCTTGGAGGAGTTAATGAATCCACTACAGTCAATCAATCCCTCTTCCTTTGCCACCAATCCTCTGCCTTAGGAGACCATAACTGAGCTTGAAAAGATGAAGGCTTCTACCCTTGCCACTGTGAATTGGTTGAAAGGAGTACAAATTAAAGGTGATGAAGCTATCAAGGAGATTTTATCAGTCAATAAGGATGTTGTCATGACAATCGAATGGTTGAAGCAGGTAATGGCACAGGACAAGGAAGACACAGACCTCCTGCTATAGAAAACTAGGACTATAATGGAGTACACCTGGGACAAGTTGGTGAGCGATGGAATTCTTCCCTCCTCTAGAGCTGTCGAACCATGGGAATGGTTCGAGGCATTACAAATTAGGAAAAAGGTGTTAAGAAAGATTTACAAATAGAGAAAACACATTGATGACACCCTAGTTGGTGTCTATGGTGGTTGCATGGCCTTCTTCAAAATTATGACAGGACAAAGGAAAATCACGCCTAGGTATTTGAATTTTAAACAATTGAAAGAATGGTGGTGTGATGTTTATGCACCACTTGATGGCGGTTTTGTTTCCGAGCACCAACTGGATGATGCGGCCACCTACCTCGCACTTATTGATAAGCATGTGACATGTAAGGTCGACTAGGATAGGTCGGTCAAACACTCAAGGGCATAGATTGCATCCATTGAGAGGTGACTTAGGGTTCTGCCAGTTCCACCTGTGGTCGAATTGGATGCAGCATTCTTGAGGCTACACGAAGAGTCAGATCGGCACGAGGACAATAGGGAAAAGAGCTGATGATGGCGGCAGCGTGATTTGTGCTTCCCATTATTTTCCTATGTGTCATCTAGCTGCATCACGGATCCTGGGCCGACCTTGACGGGACACACATTTATTGCCTATTTCACCCATTTCGACGACCCTCTTCACTGAGTGGTTGTGCAGAGTTATTGTTGTGAAACCCTTGCCTACCCGACAGGATTTCTCTGGAGTTTTTTATATATTGGGCATTTGGCCTCTTTGTAAAGGGTTAGAAAAGTTAGAAAAAATAGTTAGAAGGTCAGAATTCGTAGCTAGAAAGTAGAAGTTAGCTAGTTAGAGGTAGGGTAAATTAGCAGGTAGTTGTTCTCAAGAAAATATTGTAACAGAAAACTAGAATTGTTGCTACAGTGGATAATTTGAATATAAGTAATGCCATTGTGATTTGGTGCCATATTGGTATTCTCTTGTCTTGCATGGTTCTTGTCTTCCATCTTGAAAATTGCTTTGAGGAGGTTAGTAGTTAGCTTAAATTTGATTTAATAATGTTGGTAGTTTGATACTCAAATGTTGCAGCAGTCCTTCAGTCCATACTTTTCGCAACCAACTGATTGTTAGTTGCTTTGCAAAGTTAGCCTAGACTTGATATTCCTTGTGCTTAGTTCAATCATGAATGTTGTTCATTTCAACTGCAATAGGGTTATTTGAATGCATGTTCATGGTTTGAAAATCTTAAGAGCCTTAGAAGATTGCACTATTTTCTGTAAGGTAGCAGATTTATCTGGGTCAAGCAGAAATCAGTTTTGAAGGATTGGTCTGTTGTGGGTATTGGCTACTTTCATTGTTAATCTTAGGAGTAAATTTAGATTTAGAAATCTCTTTGAAACCCTCACTCTTTTTCCATTTCTTTGATTATTGGGTTAAATCTAGGATTGAAGTATCACCAGCCTGTTAAATCTGATAAAATTGATTCAATAGCTTGCTTGTAGTAAGGTCCCATTGTGATTACCAGCAATTTCACATTTATCACTGAGTTGTTTATGCATTGTCAAGACCTGACATGAAGACCTTGGGGTTATCTCTTGAGGCTTGCTAATAGAGATTTACCTTTTAAGAGAGATAGGATATTACATCTTGTCTATGTTGTTGTTGTGCAGAAAATAGTGATCAATAGGTATGATTTTATTTGTTCAAGACCAATTTAGATTCATTTTCTTCTCACACTACTTTTATTTACATTTATGTTTTGCTAATATCCATTTTCCTTTACATTCATATTCTTCTATACATATTGTGTTTACAATAATGTTTTCCTTAATTTAATCTAGGGGAGAGGACCTAGTACCTGAGCATGTTTCAATAGTTGTGATAGTAGTGGTTTATATAATGCCCAATATTTTTATCAATATTGGACCAATAGTTGTGACTTTAAAGTTGTTAGTGTTGATGATGA
Source organism: Sequoia sempervirens (assembly GCA_007258455.2). NCBI lineage: Eukaryota > Viridiplantae > Streptophyta > Pinopsida > Cupressales > Cupressaceae > Sequoia > Sequoia sempervirens. The sequence continues at coordinate 1,286 of VDFB02044275.1, read as the reverse complement.
CTCGTAGTATTTGCAAATTAGTTGCATTCAACTTAGATTTGTAGAATGTATAGAATGACATGAATTAATAACCTTGAAGTTTGTCTTGAACTGTATAGAATTATTGAAGCTTTTACCTATATATAATTTTTCATACTTCCCAATAGGCATTATGTCTGTTAGCTCTCGAAAATGCAAGAAAAATGCCTCAAGAGGTTGCCAAAATCTTGGTACATTTTAGGGTAACATACAAGGCCAAATAGTTTAGACCTTCTTCTCTTTAGGTGTTGCTAGACCTAGGTGGGTATACCTATATGAATGAAGCAAACTTGATTTGTGTTTACTTTTTAAGTAATTTATCCACAATGGCAAGTGGGAGTGGACAATTGAATCCTTATTATGGTATAGATTGTATAAGCAATATCAAGGATAATCCTAATATGTTTAGTTAACAGATGTAAAATATAAAATGGATGAACTAAAATGAAGTATGTAAGACCAGTGCCTCATTTGGTATATGGAGTCTAATGAAGATCTAGTGATGGAAACAATTCAAACTGTTTGGCACACAAATGTAGTTTGCAACTTGTAAAAACGTGCAAGTAAATGGCTGACAACTCTACTTGAGACAGGATGATAGGCCAGTCCTCCCAATATATCTTCTCAGGAAATTTTGATTGTTGTAATAGTCTTGATCTTTCACCGATATGCCTACATTTGAATGAATTGTTTTTAAAAAAAATTGCATTGTTTCATCAAACTTTCGATGAAAGCAACTGGAAAACCTCCAAAAGCATCTGAAAAATTTGCAATATGTTGGATGAAACTTTCATCATAATGACTTGCCCATTTCATTGCAATTTCGATGAACTTTTTTTGTTGTTCTAATGCTTTGGAAAAGGCATGCCACTTGTGTTTTGGCTATTGTTCATCACTAGATCAACAAAAAATTTGTTGATATTCCAACGAACACCAGATCCCTTTTTCATGGCAGCAACCGACGAAGCTAAGTTGTGATTTTGACATTTTAAAGCTAGTTAGGAAAGCGACAAAAATTATTTCAGTGATTCGTCGGTATTCCAAAAATAGGTTATCGATATTTCAATAAATTTTCATCAAAAATTGGAGTCATATAGAGTAGTGTACCCATGCACCTGCAAAAAGCAGTTACCATGACATGGAGACTGAATTTGGCATAGGTTGGTCTATAAAGAAGATAAAGCTACAAATGTCTGAAAACTGCAAGAGATTTTAGTGCAACCAAACAAAGAAGATAAAAAAACTCCCTCTCAAGCTAAGGCTCAAAA
>VDFB02044274.1:0-32286 GCA_007258455.2 Sequoia sempervirens | reverse complement strand
ATGTATTCCTTGATGAACTCACAGAGTTACCTTTGAAACATGAATTTTACTTCTCTATTGACCTAGTACTAGGATTTGAGCCACAATCCAAAGCACCATATCAGATGACCATTACCAAACTCTATGAGTTGAAGGCCCAGTTAATGGAGTTGTTGAAAAAAGCACTCATAAGACCTAGTGTCTCCTTGGGGAGCACCAATTATCTTTGTGATAAAAAAGGATGGAACCTTGTGTCTCTGTATAGACTTTTGGATGTTGAATAAGGTGGCCATCAAGAATCGATATCCACTCCCAGGGATCGATGAGTTGTTTGACCAGATGAAGGGAGGGATAGTGTTCTCCAAAATCGATCTCAGGTTGGGATACCATCAGTTGAGAATAAAGGAAGAAGACATTTTGAAGACTACCTTTCAAATTCGGTATGGACATTATGATTTCACTATGGTACCTTTTAGTTTGACCAACGCACTTGTAACTTTCATGAATCTCATGAATAGTGTGTTTAGATACTGTTTGGATGATTTTGTTTTTATTTTCATAGATGACATCCTAGTTTACTCAAAGTCTATTGAAGAGCATGATAGGAACTTGAGGATAGTTTTACAATGGTTGAGAGAGAAGAAACTCTTTGGGAAGTTATCCAAGTTCTCATTTTATCAAGTTAGGGTGCACTATCTAGGCCATATTATTTCAACTAAGGGATTCTCTATAGACCCTAAGAAGATTAAGGAGATCATGAAATGGATAGTGCCTCAGAATGTGTCAAAAGTTCATAGTTTCATGGTCCTTGTAGAATACTATAGAAATTATGTGCAATGGTTCTCCCAGATTGTGTCTCCAATCACGTCACTCCAAATAAAAGGAACACGACTTGAATGGATGGAAAAGTGTGAGAAAGCATTCCAACTCCTAAAGGAGAGGCTCATGACAACACTAGTGTTGACCATCCTTGAACCTAATGGAAGATTCACTACAATTGCAGATGCTTCAGGAGAGGGAGTGGGAGCAGTACTAATGTAGGATGGACAAGTGGTAGTGTACGAATAAATAAATCTTAAACAACACGAGGTAAACTACGTGTTGCATGACTTAGAGTTGGCTGAAATAATTCATGCCTTATAGATGTGGAGATATTATCTCTTGGGAAATCCATTTGAGCTCAAGACAGACCACTTAGGATTGAGATAAATTTTCACTCAACCAAACCTTAATGCATGGCAGAGACTGTGGTTGGAATTACTTAGTGAGTATGACTTCAGAATTGAGTATAGAAAGGGAAAAGAGAATAGAGTGGTTGATGCTCTTAGTAGATGAAGACATCTGGTAGCCATGATCTCGACAAGGTCTAATCTGAGATAGTAGGTGACACAACATTTGCAAGGGGATGAGCACTACAAAATATTGGAGAGCACCCTAGCAGAGAATCCATCAGATCATCAGTTCGATGGGTATGAATTTGAATCGAATGGAATTTTAAGATACCAGAGAAGGATGTACATTCTAGACTCTGGAGAGATGAGGAAGTTGGTTATAGAAGAATTTCATAATGCACCTTATTCAAGACACCCCAAAGTATCCAAAATTATCATAGAATTGAAAACTCTATAATTTTGGCCTAAACTCAAGAAGGATGTAGTGGAGTACATAGCCAGATGCTTAGAATTTCAATGACTCAATGTTGAACATGCACATCCAACAGGGCTATTGTATCCTCATGACATACCTGAGTATAAATGGTAGGTGATCAATATGGATATCATGCAGGGGTTACCTTTGAGCAAGAATCGACATGATGTTATCTTGATTGTGGTCGATAAGTTGACCAAGTTGGCACACTTCATCCCTAGGAACCTTAAGGATGGATCATTGACCCTGGCCAAGAAATTTGTCTAGGAGATATTCCACTTACATGGAGTTATAGAGACTATCATTTATGATAGGGACACCCAGATGACCTCAATATTTTGGATGACGCTAAATGCCGCATTGGGAACCAAGTTGAATTTTAGCTCGGCTTACCATCCTTAGACTAACAGACAAACTATTCAAAGACCTCATATGAATGTACTACATGGACCAATAGTATAAGTGGGAAGAATACTTACCGTTGGTAGATTTTTCTTACAATAACTCTTATCACACATCTCTAGATATGACACCATTTGAAGCTCTTTATGGGCGGAAGTGTCGTATACCCATCAGTTGGGATAGATTGGAAGATAATATCATAGTAGGTCCTAAAATTCTCAAGGAGATGGACGAAAAAATGAGGATTATTAAGGGGTAGACTAAAGGAGGCCGTAGACAAACATAAGAGTTATACCCACAAAAATAGAACATTTAGATAGTTTGCAGCAAGGGATAATTATTTCTTAAGATTCAGGCCACATAAAAGTTACATTTCCTTTGGAAAGCCTTCCAAGTTAGCCCCAAGACATGTGGCTCTATTTGAAGTCTTGGACATGATCAACCCAATTGCTTATAGACTTTCTCTACCACCTGCTCTGGCTCAACTTCATAATGTGTTTCATGTTTCTTTGCTTTTGCTTAAGCCATATCATCCTGATGTAGGTCATGTGCTTGATTTGAAAACTTTTTAGGTACAAGATCCATGAATGGTGCTAGTGGAGCCCATTAGAATCTTGTATAGATGCAACATTAAGTTACGAAGCAAATACATTACTCAGTTTAAGGTCCAATGGGACCGGTATTTAGAAGACAATGCTACTTGGGAGGATAAAGAAGAAATAAAACGCTCCTTCCTACATTTGCTTTCTTAGAAAGAGACTCTTGATATTTTCTATATATTATTGTTTAAATGTTTTGTATTGAATGTTATGATGTTTTGGTTTGGAAACAGTATGAATTGATGTTGAAAGAGACATATATGATCTAAATTTTTATTAATCTAACATTGGGATGATGTCTCATCCAAGAGGGTAATGATGTCATATTCCAATTTTTATTGTATTTAAATTATAATATGCTAAATTGAATTATTGAGGAAATCCAATATGTTGAATGATAAGTTTGATATTTTCAAAATATTTAAAAGAAGTTTATTGTCTTTTGACAATGTGATCTGATGAACTATCTTATACTTTATCATGATTGAACGTTATCGATGAACTATGCAAGTGTAAGTGTGTGCAAATGCAAGAAATAGGTTGAAGGATGAGAATATGATTGAGGTAGGATCATTTAGCCAGTTTTAATGGTAATATTGATGGAATTTGGGTGCACACTACTAAACGACATGACATCTACATTTAAAATTTCATATAGAGGATTATAATGATCTTGTTGATGGTGTTTTCTGCACAACAACAACTCAGATATAATATAATATCCTATCTCTCTTGAAAGGTAAATCTCTATCAGCAAGCCTCAAGAGATAACCCCAAGGTCTCTAATGCCAGGTCTTGACAATCTATAAACAACTCAGTGATAAATATGAAAATGTCGGTAATCACAAAGGGACCTTACTACAAGCAAATAATGAATCCTTAAATTTATCAGATCTAGCAATATGGTGATACTTCCAATCCTAAATCTAACCCAAATGATAAAAGAAAGAGAAAAAGAGATAAGGATTTTTTAAGAGACTCTTAAATTTAACACTAATCCTAAGATTAATAATGCAAATTATGAAACACTTGAAATGGAACAATCCCTCAGAAACTAATTCCTGCTTGACCCAGATGAATATGCAATCTTACAGAAATAGTACAATCTTCTAAGGCATTAAAGATTTTTAGATCATGAACATTCATTCAAGACAACCCTATTACAATCAAAATGAAAAAACATCCACCATTGAACTAAGCACAGTGAAATTAAAGTCCAAGCTAACTTTACAAAGCAACTAACAATTAGCTAGCTGTGAAAAGTATGGACTAGAGATTGCTGCAACACCTCAAGTATCAAATCATAAACACTATCAATTCTTCTAACATTAAACGTAGCACATATATCAAATAAACTTAAGCAATTCCAAAGATAGAATCACAAGAACCATGCCAGATAAAATTCAACACAAGAAAGGCACCAAATCACAATGTCTTCACTTGCATTAAATTACCCCAAAGTAGCAACAATTCCAATATTTTGTTACAAGGTTACAAGACATAATAACCTGGCCAAAATAACCCTGGACAGAATAACCTGGTCACAATAACCCAGGGACAAAATAACCCGAGGTCATAATAACCCAAGCCAAAATAACCCATGGTCAAAATAACCCATGGACAAAATATCCCCATAAGAATATAGAAAAAGGAAAACAAAATTTATAAATTACATGTATGTTGCTAAAAAAAAATTATCATTCAAATTTTCAATTAAAGTGTAAAATTATGAGTAATGCCTCTTATATAATCTAAAATGTTATGGTTGTCATAACCATCAACCAATATTTTTAGTCTTTCTTTGAGTTCACGGTATCTTTTCATGCTTGGTTGCCCAGTGTATCCAGCCATATATTTTCTCTATTCTATTCTCTTGGAGACTCTGTTCTTTTTTCATTGCTTTGATGAATTTTCAAACTAAGTTGTGTAATGCTTGAAGCAATTCACTAAATCCTTTGTGCCATCCCTCAATAGTATTATTGGTTATGGGAAGATCATCTTGAGTAGCTGAATAGCAATTTCACATTGTGATTGGAAACTTGGGTGATCGTTTGTTGCCTCTTCTGGTTAGTCTGCCAATCCATGTTTCTTCAAAATAATCAACTTATTCCCACGAAATTGCCTTTATTTTTATAATTATTTATCATTTTATAGGTTAGTTAATCATATTAAAGGTGTTTTAAGGCTATTTTAGGGGTATATAGTGGATATATGGTTTAAAAATGACCTAAATAGCCTCTATGGTGCCTCACAATCATATTTATAATTTATTTTATGCCATTTCTAATTTACTAGCTTGATCTAAAATGACCTTGGGTTATTTTGTCCATGGGTTATTTTGACCATGGGTTATTCTATCCATGGGTTATTATGACCCTGGGTTATTTTGTCCTTGGGTTATTTTGGTCGGGTTATTTTGTCCAGGGTTATTTTGGCCGGGTTATTATGTCCTGATACCTTGTTACAACACTTGCTTGAAAATGATACTAACTCCTAACTCTAACTCTTGCTATACTGCTTAATTTGTTCCAATATCAAAAACTATCTAGCCCTTACAAATGAGGCAGAATGTCATATTTATAGAAACCCCCAAGATATGTCGGCCCAATTAAGGTTTACAATAATAAATGGCCACAAAATAGGTCGACCAAGAGGAATTCAAAATAAAGTAAAATATGCATTAAATGCATGCACTCCATCTAGGTCAGCCTGGGATTTCCAACATAGCTTGATCCAATGCATGTGGAGGAGAAGAGAAATAATGGGGAAGCACAAATTCCAATGAAACATTGCATTAACTACTTCCCCCTTGATCCTTAGCACACTCCATCTTATCCTGCACCATCAAAAATATCATGTCCAAGTCGGCCACAAGTGGCATAGCTAAAATATTAATTCTCCTTTCAATGGACTTGATATCTTCTCTTGACCGTTTTACAATTTTATCCCAATCTACCTTACTTGTTTGATATTTATGAATTACTGCAATGCAGGTAGCCACATCATCCAACTGATGTTCAGTGATTGGACCTTCATTGGCTGGAGAATACACATCTCACCACCATTTTCTCAACTACTCCAAACTTAGATGTTTTGGCACAAACCTCTTTCTCCCTGTCATAACCTCAAAGAAAGAAATGCACTTGTTGTATATTTCATTCAAGGTGTCCTCAATTTGTTTCCCTTGCTTATACACCTTCTTCAAAACTTTTTTCCTTATTTGCAGAACTTCAAACCATTTCCAAGGTTTTGCAGCTCTGGACAAATGAAGAATTCCATCACTTACCAATTTTTCCTCAGTATATTCCATGATGGTTTTAGTCTTTTGTGTTAGAAAATTAATCTTTACTTGGTAAAGGTTATTCTTTAATTGTAATTATTTATTAACTTGTAGGAATATTCCAAAGGAATCCCTACAAGTCTTTTGTCTTTTTTGTCATCTCACACATGTGTGAGGATGGCTTATTTTTTAATTCCTTTATTAAGGAATATTTGTAACCACCTCCTTAAAAGGTGACACTTTGCACACACATAGATGAATGGTGGCATTCATTGAGTTGGGAGTTACATTCTAACTCCTTCTTCTCACCTCTATTTATTGAGGTGCCCCTCCTCTCATTCTTTAAGACTCATGCAAGCAAGCTAAGGCTGAAACTCTCTCTCTCTCTTTGTATTATTCTTTAGGCATTTTTCCTCCATTCATAATATTGGGGTTTTTTCTTGTTTTTTCCCCTTAACAAATTCTTGTGTCTCTCCTGCTTTGGTGGTGCTTGGTTTGGCTACTTCAATTTATTTGGTAATCTCTTTCCTTCAAAAAATTGCTCTTTATTAGTACTTTCCATTGCTCTTTTCTATTTCCTTTCATGGTATCAGAGCTTGGTATTACTAATATCTTGTGAGCTATATTGTTGAAGGTTTACCATATTTTTCAGCACATCATTGGAGACATTCTCAAAGAGGAGAAGAAGATCTAGTGCCTAATCTTGGTTGTTTTTTATCTTCTAACCCTTGTGCAGGTTTTTTATCTAAAGTTTTAAAATATTTTAGTTTGCATGCATACTTAAGTTTATGCAGTTTTTTTCTTTTAAACCATCAGATAAAAGGTTATAGTTCAAGTTTTAAGAAAAAACCCAAATTTTGGATGTTCAAATTCTTGTAAAAAATCAATTTTTTTTTTAGAAATTCTTTTTTAACCTATTTTTATTGTTCAGTTTTCTAATTTCATACTTCAAATAATTTGTTTGCATTTAGTGCAAAAACCCAACAAGGGTTTATCTTATTTTTCAACTTTCAATTTAAAGTTTATTTATTTCTACAGTTTATACAAATCTTAATATTAGATCTGTATAAAAATTGATTATAATTTGTATGCATGTTTATTTTTTGCAAAATTTTAGAAACCCTCAAATAAAAGGTTATATTTCATTTTTTTTTAGATCTTAACTTTTTTTACAATATGAGGTTAAATCTGTAAATAAAATCACTATATTTTACATTTTAGAAAAAGGGTAATCTGCTTTTTTACATATCTGTAAAAATTCTCCATATTTACATGTTCAATTTTTAAAAAAAAATCAATTTCAATATCCCTATTTTTTCTATTTTACTATTAATCTCAATCTTTCTTGAATAATAAAATATCAAAAATATTTAAAAATAATAAATAATATTCAAGCTTTCAACCATTGCATTTTTTTAAAGAAAGAAAAATCAATTTTCTTTTTAATCCAAATCTTGTTTACTAAATTTTGAAGGCCTTGCCTCATACAAATCTTGTTTTTGCAACTTTTGGCGCCGCTGTTCACAGCTCCTTCCTTCATCTAGAACGCAGCCATATCCTTCTACACACCAGACCTGCACTCATGCAAAATAAAATCTTTATCTTCTTTTAATTTTTTAAAATCAAACCCTCAAAGTATTTCCCACCTGTTGCTCTTTAATCTCCTTTCAAAAAGATTTAAAAAAAAATCTTCTTGCCCATTCTCTTGGCTGGGCATTTTCCCTTTTTAATGTGCTTTTGAAGTTTTTTTTTGAAAAAAAGGCATACTAGTTTTAATAAAAGTTTTTATTATGCAAAAGGATTTTACCGTTCTTTTTCATTATGTTTTTAAAAAAGATTTGCGTATCTTAAGCTTTTAAAAAGCTAAAAGATTTTTTTTAAAAAGCACTCTTTTCCTCTTTTAATCGATTAAGTAGGTTTCTCAAAAAAAAATAATAAAGTCCTTTTTTTAATACTACGTTTTTTATTACAACTTTTAAAGTTTTAAATTAATTTTCTCTAAAGTTTATCATATTAAATCTATTAATATTTATTATTTTTTAAAATAATATATTAGTTTATTTTAACATTTGAAATTTAATTAATTATTTTTTTTCTAAAAAAGTTGTTTTTAATATTTTAGTTTAAAGGGGCTTATTTATTTTTAGACAATTTTTTTTTAAAGATTTAATTGAATCAAGAGGGATTTTTTTTTTAAGCAAATATTTACAATAGTTTTTTTTCATAAAGTAAATTTTTTATTGCAATCATGTCAACTTTAATTCCTGAGATTAAATTAACTAGTTCTAACTATCATTCTTGGAAAACTCACATTTCTTTCATTTTTTGATTTAAACATCTTTTGGATGTTGCAACGGATCCTAAATCTAAACCAGGTTCGTCTGCATCCAAAGATGAAATTGAAAAATTGAATCTTAAAAATGAGGAAGCCCTTGGCCTCATAGGTATCTCCATGTCACCCGAACTTTATGTTCACATTGGGACATGTACAACTGCCTATGAAGCATGGGACAAACTCAAAACAATTTATGATAGTACAAATGAATCAAGAAAAATTCAAATTCAAGATCAACTTGAAGATTTGAGGTATTCTAATTTTAAATCTATGGATGATTTTTTATTGAAATTTGATGCTTTAAATAGTCAATTGGATGGTTTAGGAGTTAAATTAGATAATCTTAGATTAATTCATCTTATTCTTAAAAAGTGTCTTCCTAGACAATTTCAGCAATTCATTACTAATATTCATGCTCAATTAGCTATTCCTTCTTTAGCTACTCAATTAACTTATGATATTTTTCGTGATTTATTAAGACAAGAAGAGGCTAAGTTAATTTAGTTTGGTACTCTTAAGTCTAATGAACATGCTTTCTTGTCTAAGCATAAGCAAAATTTTAAACCTCATTCTAAACAACAACATTATAATTCCAAACCTCATTATAATAATAGCAATGATCCTAGAGAGTTTAACTCTTCTAAGAGACCACATTGCACTTATTGTAATAAGGATGGTCATTGGAAAAATACTTGTTTTAAAAATAAAATTGAGAAAAAGCCTATGAATCAAAATAATCAACAATTTCATAACAATGGTGATCAATCTATGATCCGGTGGACATTTTTCAGTGAAAATTGAAGTGTCTCATTTTTCTCCAAAATCTGTACCATCAGAAAGATCTTAGCATCCTGATTCCAGCGCAACTCGAATGGAGAGAAAAGGAGTCCGTTTGTGCAAGTTATGGTCAGTCAAACCTTGGGTCAAACTGGTATCAGAGGGCGTCCAGGAAGCGAAAAAAATGATGTTGTCAAAAGTTGTCAAAGTCAGCATCATCAGGAAGAGCTCATTGCAAGCTTTCCAACGCAATTCGTTTCGTCGAAATCTGACATCGTAGGCGCAAGATATCGTCAGTCAAAGATCGTGCTATGAAGGGTTGACTTTGACCGTACGGATGCTGACATCAGCATTCCGTACCGTACGGACATTGAATGGACCATTCAGAATTTGACATGTGGCATCCACATCAGCACCATACGGACCCAATCAGATGTTGACACATGTCATTTCCGTACATCCGTACACACAGTCAGCGTTGAGGTGGCAGCATGGTCATCATCCAGTCAGCAGTCCGTACGCGCAGTCAGCAGGTCTACTCAGCAAGCCACGTCAGCATGACACGTCAGCTAGTGAGTCAATGTCCACGTTGGTAGTACCATCATCATCCACATGGATGCTGAGTTGTTGTCCACGTCAGTATTGTTGGCCAATTAAATTCGGCCACGTGGCACCCTCTGGTGCGACACGTGGCCCCCTAATCCATCTTTGTCCACGGTTGAAAATTCGTTTGTTTGTATGTTTTAACAAAAGGTTGTTGAGGCCGCCGCAAGATTCGAAACTACAACCTCACTCCACCGAACTTAGCCCATAACCGTTGCACCAAATGCGGGCCGTTAACTATAAGTGGTGGCCGTTACGTTTTGTTATGATTTTCGGTTGGAATTTGGTTTAAAAAAAATGGACGGCCGGGGGTTGGAACCCCGAACCGGCCGGGTCCCAAAAATACATCTTACCACCGAGCCAGCCGACGGGTTTAGAATATAATTGGCATGGATTGGTTTTGTTAATTCTTTAAAACCGAATGCCTTATCTTTCTAAAATGAAATCCCCTAATTTTTATATAAAAAACAAACTATAATCCTTTTTAAAGGATTAAATCAAACCACCAAAACAATATTATCTCGAGAATGAATAATTGAAGGGCTAAGAATAATTATAGGGGATTTTAGTAAGGATTTTATGGGAGATTAAATTGATTAAAGGGGATTTAATCTAGATTTCTATGTATTTTGGAGAGATAAGGTGGATTTGGGAAATATTTTGTAAATCTTTTGGTTAAGGCCAATTTGAGAAAATTCTTTGTATAAAAAGGGGTGTAAGGTGAGGGTTGGTATTCAAGTTTCTTTCAGGTGACGAAGTCTTGAAGCTGTGGAGATAATTGAAAGAGAGGTCTTGTGGAGATTCTTTGAGTCATTCTCGCACGCCAGAGCGTTGTTATGCTGCCGAAGTGCTTGGAGAATGATTGTGGTGCTTTGTAATCGATTTTGGAGTTAATCGGATCGGTCTCTCTATTGGAGTGGACCCGGAGACGTAGTCACTTTCGTGACGAACTCCGTTATCAACTGTTTGCACTTCTCTTCTTCTCTCTCTTTCTGTCTCTCATTTCCTTCTTTTCTGTTAAATCACCTTGTTATTACTTTCATTTTGTTATTTCCATAAGTTAATTTTGATTTAATTAACTTGGAATAATCATTGTAAAAGCATTGTAAAAGTTAAGCATTTAAATACTGCAATCTAGTCTAGATCCTACACAGATCAACTTGGTATCAGAGCTTAGTTGACTACTATTGCAGTTATTTGTTTTTTGAATGCTAACGAGATCTAGGATTTAGAAGGGTGAAGGCAAGCTCGAAGACTTTGATCCTGAGATTGGAAGTGTAGATCATTTCCAAAGATGTCAGTTTCTGGAATGGAGGTTCCTGAAGAGATCAGTGAGCAGGAGTTTCGAAGAGCATTCCTTGAGATGAAGGCAAAGGTGGACATTCTTTTTCAGGAGAGACAAGAACGGAAGGAACGTGAAGAAGGTTCGTCGAAGCAAGAAGATCGCAAAGACATGAAAGGGAAACATCATGAAGATGGTGGCAAGCAACCAAATCACCCCTTTTCTTCTTCTCCTCCCTCTTCTCCTTCTCCTTCTTCTCCATCTTCTCCTCATTCTATTTCTTCTAATCCTTTCAAGAGTGGGTATAAACCTAAAATCAAACTGGATATAAAATTTGATTTACCTAAATATTGTGGAGAACTTAATGCTGAAAAATTGGATGATTGGATTCAACAAATAGAAGTCTACTGTAGAGTCCAGAACCTATTAGATGATGCTGATAGGATCCAATTAGCTACTCTTCGTTTAGGAGGTACAACTTTAACCTGGTGGGAGAGTAAGACTAAGGCAGAAGTTTCACAACATGGTAGAGTCAGTTTAACTTGGGCAGAGTTTATTAATGCTCTTAAGAAGCAGTTTTATCCCTTAGGACATATGCAGCAGTTAATGATGGATTGGCAAATGTTTAGGAAAGGGAAGGGTCAAACTGTCCAAGAGTACACCCATGAATTTAGGAAGAAGGCTATTTCTTTGAATGTTCCTTTGTACACTCAGGACACGCTGTTGAAGTACATAGGAGGTCTACATTCCTACCTTAGGCATTCTATCCTGGTATTGAACCCTTGTAACTTGGATGAAGTGTCTATTCAGGCAACACACTTAGAGTCAAGGGGTAAAGGATCTTTTATTGATAATGATGTAAAGAAATCTTCTAAGAATGTAGAGGCAGGGAAAGGAAAGAAGGCAGCTACAGTTAAGAAGGATGATAAACTTTCTTGTACTCATTGTGACAAGGAAGGTCATGATGAAAATCACTGCTGGAAGTTACATCCCGAATTGAAGCCTAAGTGGGCTCAGAGACGTAATCAGAAACAGAAGGGTAAGGACAAATCCACAAATGTTGTTATGGATCTTGGTTCAGATTCAGATGGTGAGACTAAGATAATAGCGATGGGTCTAAAAGGTAAAACCCCTATTTCTGGTGTTTCTGTTGCTAGTTGTGCTTCTTCATCTACAGTTAATGATTTCTCTGAAGATGTGAAAAGGAATGAGCTATTTCATTTAAGGGTTGTTGCTAAAAACAGTAAAATTGATGCACTCATAGATAGTGGTTCTCAAGTGAATTTAATTTCAGAAAGTGTTGTAAGGAACTTGGGATTAAAAACTACACAACATAAGAAACCTTATCCACTAGGTTGGATTTGTGAAAATGATAAGCTGCAAGTAACAAAACAATGCACCTTAAGGTTCACAATCACTAGTAAATTTGTGGATGAAGTTCAGTTTGATGTAGTTCCACTGGATATCTGTGGGATAGTGTTTGGTAGCCCTTATCTTTATGACAGAAAAGAAATATTCTACAGGGAACAAAATCATTATCATTTGTTTAAGGATGGCATTCAGTATATTGTACATTCTCGCAAGATTAAGACTGATCAATCTTTTGCAAACACAGGGCAGTTAAAGAGGGTAATTAATGCAAGTAAAGATTAACTCTTATGTCATGTCACATTGGTTTCTAAACTTGAACTTGGAGTAGCTAACCAGGGTCAGATGTTGCAGGATGCACCAGTACAGCATGAGAAAAAGATGATTGAAAGCATTGATGGATCCTTGGGTAAAAATGTTCCTGTTGTAAAGGATCGAATTGTTGTTGACTTATTCTCTTTCATTTCTGCATTGTTGTTCAGCTTGATGCTAGTCAATTTCTGTTGGTTAGTGGCTACAACATTTGATGTAGAAGCTTATGGAAGTGATAAAGTTATGTTTATGATCAACAATATTTCTGCAGTCTTCATTGTGCTTGTAAGTCAGGTTTTTAGATGTACAGAAGATACAGGACAAGTGGGGAGGCCAAGTCCTCACTTAATGTCAGATTAAATGCCACTTTTGGAGGTCCAAAAGGTCTTCAGTGGGGAGGCCTGATCCAGTGGACATTTTTCAGTGAAAATTGAAGTGTCTCATTTTTCTCCAAAATCTATACCATCAGAAAGATCTTAGCATCCTGATTCCAGCGCAATTCGAACGGAGAGAAAAGGAGTCTGTTTGTGCAAGTTATGGTCAGTCAAACCTTGGGTCAAACTGGTATCAGAGGGCGTCCAAGAAGCGAAAAAAATGATGTTGTCAAAAGTTGTCAAAGTTGGCATCATCGGGAAGAGCTCGTTGCAAGCTTTCCAACACAATTTGTTTCGTCGAAATCCGACATCGTAGGCGCAAGATATCGTCAGTCAAAGATCGTGCTATGAAGGGTTGACTTTGACCGTACGGATGCTGACATCAGCATTCCGTACCGTACGGACATTGAATGGACCATTCAGAATTTGACATGTGGCATCCACGTCATCACCGTACGGACCCAATCAGATGTTGACACGTGTCATTTCCGTACATCCGTACACACAGTCAGCGTTGAGGTGGCAACATGGTCATCATCCAGTCAGCAGTCCGTACGCGCAGTCAGCAGGTCTACTCAGCAAGCCACGTCAGCATGACACGTTAGCTAGTGAGTCAGTGTCCACGTTGGCAGTACCATCATCATCCACATGGATGCTGAGTTGTCATCCACGTCAGTATTGTTGGCCAATTAAATTCGGCCACGTGGCACCCTCTGGTGCGACACGTGGCCCCCTAATCCATCTTTGTCCACGGTTGAAAATTCGTTTGTTTGTATGTTTTAACAAAAGGTTGTTGAGGCCGCCGCAAGATTCGAAACTACAACCTCACTCCACCGAACTTAGCCCATAACCGTTGCACCAAATGTGGGCCATTAACTATAAGTGGTGGCCGTTGCGTTTTGTTATGATTTTCGGTTGGAATTTGGTTTAAAAAAAATGGACGGCCGGGGGTTGGAACCCCGAACCGGCCGGGTCCCAAAAATACATCTTACCACCGAGCCAGCCGACAGGTTTAGAATATAATTGGCATGGATTGGTTTTGTTAATTCTTTAAAACCGAATGCCTTATCTTTTTAAAATGAAATCCCCTAATTTTTATATAAAAAACAAACTAAATCCTTTTTAAAGGATTAAATCAAACCACCAAAACAATATTATCCCGAGAATGAATAATTGAAGGGCTAAGAATAATTATAGGGGATTTTAGTAAGGATTTTATGGGAGATTAAATTGATTAAAGGGGATTTAATCTAGATTTCTATGTATTTTGGAGAGATAAGGTGGATTTGGGAAATATTTTGTAAATCTTTTGGTTAAGGCCAATTTGAGAAAATTCTTTGTATAAAAAGGGGTGTAAGGTGAGGGTTGGTATTCAAGTTTCTTTTAGGTGACGAAGTCTTGAAGCTGTGGAGATAATCGAAAGAGAGGTCTTGTGGAGATTCTTTGAGTCATTCTCGCACGTCAGAGCACTGTTATGCTGCCGAAGTGCTTGGAGAATGATTGTGGTGCTTTGTAATCGATTTTGGAGTTAATCGGATCGGTCTCTCTATTGGAGTGGACCCGGAGACGTAGTCACTTTCGTGACGAACTCCGTTATCAAGCTGTTTGCACTTCTCTTCTTCTCTCTCTTTCTGTCTCTCATTTCCTTCTTTTCTGTTAAATCACCTTGTTATTACTTTCATTTTGTTATTTCCATAAGTTAATTTTGATTTAATTAACTTGGAATAATCATTGTAAAAGCATTGTAAAAGTTAAGCATTTAAATCTGCAATCTAGTCTAGATCCTACACAGATCAATCTAGACGTGCTTTTACATGTAGTTTGAATGTTTCTAAACCTTTTTGAATGGGTTATTGATTTAGGTGCATCTCATCATGTTGCTTCACATAATTTTTTTTAAATAACTTCACAAGTACTTTATTATTGGACTTGATCAACCCAATAATAGTGTACTTGTTTTACTCAATTATATTTGGAATATGAAAAGGGGATATTCATGTAGTCATGAATGCATGAATATCGTCTTAAATGACTTATTTATACTTAATAATACTTCACTTCATAATATGCAATTCCCATTATTCCATCATAATTTTTATTTATTTTTAATATTAATTTTCATAACTTAAGGTGGCTTGATTTGTGGCTTTTCATCTATTACAATATTTAAAACAAATCTAGTGTTTCCTTCTCAACTACAATTATGTTGTTTTGAAAAAGGGAATTTGATATTTTATTGTGTCTCATTAATCTGATATTGTGCATTATTGGTCAATTTGTCTTTTTGATGGATTTATTTCATCTATATATTTTTTGAAAATTAAAAGCTCATTGGAGTATTTGCCTTCTTGATGGATTTATTCCATCTATATATGTTTTGCAAGTTAATCACTTTATCAAGTCTCAATGGAGCCTTTACATATAATTTTTGTGCTAGTCACATTTGCAGTAATGTTGCATAGGGAGCCCTATCTATAATGAATCATATATTTTATCAAGTCTCATTGGAGTTTTTTTTTGGGACCCATGGAAAATATTTCCATCCACTTTGATGGTATGCACTTACTTATTTATTATGAACTTAGATCTATTTTCTAAATTGATGGGGATCAAGTTCTTGAAACCTTTATGTTTCATTATTTTATTGAAGGCAATATGGTTTTTTTTTAAAACCATCTTTAGGACTAATTTTCAAAGTCCTTTATTATTAATCTTGACACAATTTCCCTTTACATTACAACAAATGATGTAGTGAGAGGAAACCTAGAACTATTATTGCTATGTCTAGATATATTAACACAATTTGGGCTATGTTTTCTTTCTATCTCATGGTTTCATTAGAAGTAAAAATGGTCCAAATTTATATATTAAACATAGTGAAAATGATATTGTGATTATTATTTTAATGATTTAATTATCACTTCTAGTTCTAACTTTTTGATTAGTGATGTTAAGTCTCAACTCAATCAACAATTTCAAATGAGTGATTTGGGCCTATTACATTATTTTGGGTATGCAAATTTGGAAAACACCTAAAGTGTTGGATTGGTTTCTAGATTTATGTCTAAACCACAAAAAACTCATTTTAAAGTTGCAAAAAGAATTTTAAGATATGTTAAAGGCACTCTTAATCTTGGTCTCTTTTATGATGCAAATTAAGATTTTTCTTTAAAAGGTTATACTGATTCAGATTTAGAAGGTGATCCCAATAATGGGAGATCCACTTGTGGTTATTGTTGGATCAGGTGCAATCTCATGGAATAGTAAGAAACAACAATCTACTTCTCTTTGTTCTACAGAAGCTGAATATAAAGGTTGCACAAATGCATCTAAAGAGGCATTATGGTTAAGAAGATTACTTGAATACTTGGGTCTACCTCAAAAGGATCCTACTCCTTTGTATTGTGATAATCAAAGTGCTATTGCTTTGGAAAATAATTCAATTTTTCATGCAAGGACCAAGCACATTGCTCTTCAACATCACTTCATTAGAGAGAAAATTGAAGACAAGAAAATTTCTCTTTTGTATTGTAAAAGTGAAGATCAAGTTGCAGATATTCTCACCAAAGCTCTTTGTAAAGATAAATTTCTCTTTCATTGTAAAAATCTTGGTTTACAACCCATTGAAGGGTTTGATGTAACCTCCCCAAGTAAAGCTTAAGGGGGGATGTTAGAAGATTAATCTTTACTTGGTAAAGGTTATTCTTTAATTGTAATTATTTATTAACTTGTAGGAATATTCCAAAGGAATCCCTACAAGTATTTTGTCTTTTTTGTCATCTCACACATGTGTGAGGATGGCTTATTTTTTAATTCCTTTATTAAGGAATATTTGTAACCACCTCCTTAACAGGTGACACTTTGCACACACATAGATGAATGGTGGCATTCATTGAGTTTGGAGTTACATTATAACTCCTTCTTCTCACCTCTACTTATTGAGGTGCCTCTCCTCTCATTCTTCAAGACTCATGCAAGCAAGCTAAGGCTAGAACTCTCTCTCTCTCTCTTTGTATTATTCTTTAGGAATTTTTCCTCTATTCATAATATTGGGGTTTTTTCTTGTTTTGTCCCCTTAACAAATTCTTGTGTCTCTCTTGCTTTGGTGGTGCTTGGTTTGGCTACTTCAATTTATTTGGTAATCTCTTTCCTTCAAACAATTGCTCTTTATTAGTACTTTCCATTGCTCTTTTCTATTTCCTTTCATTTTGCAATAGGAGATCTACATCCTCCTTATCCTTAGCTAACACATTCCTTAACCAATCTATTGATCTCATAGCATCTCCTCTAGTGGAAAGGATGTATTTGATAGTATCATCTCCCTTAGTTTTCACTCCATGTAACCAGTCGATTGTAGCATGTGTAGTGGTTCTCATTCTCTCCAACTCAGATATTGTTTCTTGTGGCAAGAAGCTTGTAGCAAATGATGAGGAGCTAATAGATTGCAAGGGTTTCATCAAATCTTGCAGATATCTCTTGAGTTTATCATTTTCTTTCTTCAATTCTTGCTTGGTCTTTACTTCTTTCCTCAATCTACCCAAGATCACAGCACTAGAGCCTTCATACTCTTCAATCTCTTGTTCCATAGAAGTAGACCCAAGGTTGATAGTTTGCACATTGTAGTCACTACCAGTCACATCATCCCTACTCTTATCAGGACTAGGAGTAGCAATGTGAACCACCCTATTATTTACTTCATCTCTCTCAATCTTGGAGATGACCCTGGCTTTCTTCTTTGCTTTACCCTTTCCTATATTCGCCAATAATTCATCCCAATTGGGAAGAGTATCATCTACAACAATCTGTTTACTCTTTAATTCCTTGTCTAGCCAACCTGGAATAGTAGAATCTGATTGTACATTTCTTTTTCCAACTTCATCTCGTTGATGCCTGGGTATATCTTTGCTCAAATCTTGTTTCTCAGAAATATCCTCAACTTTGTCTTTTTTTTCTTTATCATGCTTTTATTCTTCATGTACCGGTGATGGATTCCTAATTGGCATTTCCTCTCTCTGAGTAGGTCTATCTTCTTCACTTCCAATAGGTGAATCTTCATAAGTCACCAGAGGAGATTGAAACACCCTCTCTATTTCTTCCTTAGCACTATAGAGCTCACCTTCTTGAAATTATTCTCCTTCTGGATCTTGATGACTCTCTGCCTCTTTGGATTCACCTGGTTCACTTGGTGCATTACAAGCTTCATGGGAAGGAGGAATATTATCACATTGTTCTATAGCAGGAGTAACTGAAGGAGCATCCTTCCTTGACACACTATCCTTAGGAGAAGGAGTTCTTCATCTTCTTGTGTATACCTATGTTCTCTCTCCTAAGCTATCCACATTTATTACTAGTGGGTCAACTTCATCCCCTGCCTTAGAGGTTTCCTTCTCCTTTTGTGATAATCTCACTATCCTTCTTCTCTTTGGCATAGAAGCACTAACCTCTTTGTCTTCCTTTTCAGCTTCATCCTTTGCTGATTTCTTTGTCCTTGAAATATGTTTCCTTTTCTTTGCAATAGGATTTCTTTGTTTCTCTGGCTCTTGTACTTCCTCCACCTGAACATCTTTAATTTTTATCTTGAAAGGAGAGCTCACCTTGCCCTTACCTTTAGGATCCTATTCAATTGACTCCTCAGAAGTGGAATGAGACTCCAAGTCTCCCATTAGATCATAGGTGCATTGCACACCTTCACTTTCCAACTCCCACATCTTATGCTTGATCCATAGCTTTGTATATTTAATCACTGGAGTCATGATTTTCTCTAACTCTGTTTTCTCTTCCTCCATCCAATCTATTTCTCCCACTGGTTTATCCTTCACAGCCTCATAATCATGGACCTGAATCAAATCTCCATCATCTTCAACCTGATTAGGAATGGCCTTCACATTATATAGCCAGACTAAGTTCACTGGTAGCCTGGAAAACTTCTTCCTTCTGATCTCAATTTCATCATTGCAATTGGCCCAATAGTCCTCTATATCATCCTTATGACTATATTCCCTGCTAGCCTTTTTTTGTGCTTCGCTAGTCCTATCAAATCTAGATCTCTTGGAATGAAAAGATAAACCTAGAGTACTCATTTATTCTTCAGAAGCATAGACCGAATTAATAGAAGGGCATGCCTCACTATTGCCTATCCTCAAAGGAAAATCCCCACCAAATCTAGTCTTATGTTTATCCTTTTCCACAATTGCATCAAAATCACATATTTGCCTTGTGACCTCCATAAGTATAATGTGATATATGGGATACCTAGGAAATCTGTATGGATCCCTCTAACAACCATCTATCCTTATATATGAAAAGGTGGGAAACTATATAAACCAAGCCCCATACCTTTTGATCAACTCCTTAGCATTATCAGATATTCTGACATGCTCTGCACCTTGCAATAACCTGGTGATGTACATGGTGAATGCATCATTCACCCTCCTATAGATTGAGTTACCTAGGTATAGCTATGGATAGAACTCATAAATTACATCCTACCCAAACACGCCCCTTGTACTTAGTCCTTTGTATGGATGGAATCTTGCAAGCACATAAACCAAGTAGAAGGTCATTTTGAAGGTCTTTGTCTATAGGAAATTACACATTTGTTCATGAATCATGGCACTTATAATTCCTGCCCAATGGTAATCAACATTCTGTTCCATCCTCATAATGACATGGAACATCCAATTTTCAAACACTCCTGCACTCTTCAACCCTACCACCCTACTGAGAAGGGTGATAACATCATAGTATTCCTTCTTAAATTTAGCTCTGAATAGCTGCTTGGGTAGCTTGGAAAAGTGGGACTTAGTTTTCTCCAGCCAGGAATTAATGACCTGTTGGGACTTGATGGTACCTTCATCATAGAAATTCTTTGCCACATCTATATCAAAACCCACAACATGAGATCTGTCGGGCATGTCAAAGTTCTGAGCTATAGACACAGGATTAAGGTTTTCCACAATTCTCCCTTGAGGACCAACTATCCTTTGCGTACCCCTATCATAGTTTCTAGCACATTTGAGCACCAACTCATAACATTGCACTGTAGGAGGGAATCCACCTACATGTGCCAATCCTAATTCCAATATTCTTATAGCCAACAAAGGAAGGTTCTGTGCTGCCATCCTTGTCTTAAACTCTTCATAATCCCACAATCCAGCTTTGGTATCAGTGACCTCTAACCAAATGGAAGTTAACTTTCTCTTAGGGATTCTACTCTTGATATCCATTTTGATTCTTTCTACCTCGAAAAGAGCAGACCCTTTTGCACTTAGATCCATTACTCTGCCCTTGGTCTTGGTAGCAACCACTTGACTTGATTTAGCCTGCATTCAACAAAGAGACCATAATAAAGATCACATGAAACCCAAGTTAATCAATCACAAATGACATATTCATCCTCAATATAAGTCCCATGATGAGAAAAAATCTCTAAAACCTCATAGGAATTATTCATCTCAAAGTTCGGGCTTTCAGTCCTCTCGCGGAATTCAGGCCAGAGAGGAATTTCAAAAAATTCCCAGCTAGACGGATTTTAGCAAAATAAACATAAAAATCTTCTAATAATCATTTAACCAACCATCATTAACTAGGAAACAAAATGATACATCTTTAAATAACTCAAATTGATCATACAATGCGTAATCACCAGCTAATAAACCATGCTATCTCTCAACTCTTCATTTTCAGCAAAGTTTCAGAGAATTCTGCCCAGGACAGAAATCCACGAAAATAACAATAGTCTATGAACTCTGGAAAAATGAAGGGACAAAGAAAATTTTGGTAAAATCCTAAGGGAACGGAAATCCGTGAAGTAGGCATAATTTTGGATTATTTCACATTTCTAGGAAAATGAAGAGAAAATGGAAAATCGAGAATTCCGACAGTTAAGGAATTCCGCAAAGACTTTGAAATTCTGAATGTCAACGTTTCTTCGCAACTTCACTCAAATTGATCGAACGATCAAAAATTTGAAGACCTTGGGCTTGAAGCTAGCTTTATTTGAACCTCTTACAAATCATCTTTAAATTCGAGACTTATCCTGAAGTAAATCGATAGGAATTGGTGATGCTCGAAACCCAAAACCCTAAAATTCCACCATGAACATACATGACAAGCTTGGGCTCAGCTTACTCATTTTGCTAGGTTTTCAAAAGATCTTTATGGCCTACACAAGCAAGCTACCTCGTAATGAAACAAAAAAACAATCTCACAAACTCACTTGGGATCGTCAATCTAACAAAATCAAATAACCCAAGCTTCAAGATGTTCAATTCCCAAACATGCAAAAATTCAAACTCCAAGCATACTCAAGAAGCCAAAGAATCATTCACATTCAACAATCAAAAGAAAGGAAATGAATACATACCATTGATGAAGTGAAACTCGATTATAGCAGCGACATATAACAATCTTTAGCGCCCGAGCAAACAATAACAATTATGAGGACGCCCAAGAAAATCACCACCAAATCCAGGAATCCACAAATCCAACATGCCAAGTCCAGTCAAGCACTCAAGATCAAGCACCTTAGATCAATAGAAAGAAAATGATAAAAATTAATGGCACAAAACTCCCCAAAATCAATTAAATGCATGTTGTAAAAATCGTACAATCGAGCATTAATGCAGTAGACAAGACAACCCTGACCAAAACGCAGGAATTCAATAAGACAACAGATGTTCAGAGAAATCCGACCAACATGGAATTCTGTGAGGTCCCAAAATTTTTGAATCATAGCGCAAAGCAGCCACCACCGGGTTTTCAAAGTATCTGGGGAATTCTGCCAAGAGAGGACTTTCCCGGGAATAGTGAAAAACCCGAAATGAGTCCAAAACTTGAGATTTTCAATCAATGTCACAGAGGGATCACCAATGTAGGTAAGATAAACATCCAAGCTCATGCCAAAGCAAGTAATTCCTTAAGATCAAAGGGCCAAAACACCAAGAACGAAAGCAAAAGAGGGTCCCTACTTCCAGTGGGGCGTGTGTGCAAAAAACTGTACAACAAATCTGATTTGAAATGATACAATGTTTGAAAAAAAGGGCTTGTAGAATGTTATACATGTGATTTATTCTCCAATTTATCTATTTTTATCTTGTTTCTTCAAAATTTAAAAGAAAATGATAGCATGGTTAAACATATATGTATGTATTTAAGAAGACATGCTTAAAGGATAAAAAACTTCATTTAGACTATTGTTTGAAATAATAGTTCATTCTTTATTTAAAAGTAATTAAACATGATATTGTTATGAAATAAAATAGTGATATATATGCATACATATATATATTCCTTATAAAAGAATATGGGATCAAATTTATCAAACATTATTGCGAATTTCAAATAACATTGTAAAGAAAATAAATCTTTTAAAAAAATGTAATAAAGAAGATATTATGGAAGAGTGGTCTACAATCGAATTGAAGATAAGATATTTGAATGGAGTAGTGGGTGGAAAATTGATACTAATAATGAAGTGAAATGGCCCCTTAATGGAGCCAACAGGTAAGGAGAACAGGTTACCATTTTAGGTGGTATGAAATTGTTGCAAGAAATCAGGCAGTGGAATGTCTATGGTGACGAGGATTGAGGAAAAAGAAGCCAAGAGAATTGACTCAACTAGGAAAGGAGAGAAAAAGTTGAGGAAAAATCCCATGAATCTAAGGTAAATCGATGGCTTTTGTATATGTGTGGTTTCCAATACAGTCTATTCAAAACTTACATTTCCTCACATATTGTCGATTTCTTTTGAAATGGTGTTAAGCTGATAGATGTCCATTTATTTGCAAGAATATTTTGTTCAATGCCAAGAATTCATTGTATGAAAGTGCTAATAATCACTATATTTTTTTTATGCTAAGAAGTCATTGTATGAAAGTGATAATAATCATTGTCTTGTTACAAAGGCCTTATCAGCCATCCCTTGCATGCACGAGATCTATGTGTATTCTCCCTATTAGAATGATAGCCAACCATGTATATGTATTGTATGTTATATACATAATCGCCTTCTATTCATTTATCTCTTACATGCATGTTTTATTAACAATTTTCATGGCTATTCAATTGAATCCGATAGCCAGAGTATTGTTTTATTTGAAATGATTTTAAAGTCATTTATTATTTCCCTCTAAGGGAAGCGGAAATTTTCCCCACTAATATCCTCCATAGTTTTTTGTTATCCATGTTGGCAAGCCGAATAGGTATGTTACACCATATGGGTGCATTCTTGTCTTAATAATTGTTCATAGAATGATGGATAGCTTGTTGTTCTTAAACCATGTCACATTTTTCACAAAGAATGATGGCCAGACTAATGTATTGTTCCATTTTGTTTTATGTTGGCATGATCACTAAGATCATATAATAGTATTCCATTTGAACACATATTTAATCATTGTTCAAAATGATACCATCATCATTGATCCCAAGAGATGCTTATAATGTTTGTATTCACTAGTCTTCTTGCATGCACATTATTGTTCCCTAGAACAATGCTTGAATTGTTCCTTAGAATGATTATCATGAGTAAGCCTTACCGGTATGGCTGATTCAAACAATGAAGGTCAATGATTGGAATTCATAAAGGTTTGGCTATTGTTACTATTAATAATAAAAACAAACAGTCATTCGACTATTAGTCCTTCCTTAGAATGACAGTGGCATGAATATGTTTAATAATTATTAAAAATACGAAAGTGGGTTTCTCCATAACCCAAACAATAATAAAATTGTTCCAAATTTATTTTTGAATTAATATTTCTTTTAAAACAACAAGCATATCATTTGATTTCTTTTACTTTGCACAAAACAATACCAAAATCTTTAACTTCTATATATGTACATATAGAATGATAGTACCCTTGGTTGAATGTGTGATACATTGGTTAACTTGAAACTGTAAATGAGATACTTTGGCACAGTAACATGCAAACTTCTATAAATAGAATGGTTATGATACAAACAAAGTACCAGTACATAGCAACTGTTTTAAACATAATTGTTCTTCTTCTTTCTTTAAAAGGAAAATTTACATCTTGTATAACTATTAGTTGATATGGCAATCTATAGCAATAATTCGAATGAAAGAAATATGTTATAATGGTATTTATTTTATAATGTATGCACAAATATATTAACTAAATTTAGCACATATATGTGTATGCACATAGACCTTCATCTACGTGCATACACATACTTGTGACATACCTTCTTTTATTACTTATTTTATTCATTTTCTTCTATAATGTATATTGATTTATGTAAATACGAAGTGGTATAAGACATGGAATGTAATAATGTGACAATTCAATGTGTGAATTGAATAGATAATGATATGAATAGAACCACTAGATTTATCCTTATTAATTTCTCAAGTTGTTGAATAAAGTAGACTAAATTACTTTTCCATGGATATGTGATTAAGAATATTCTCTTTGTTAAATAGAATAGCAACACCTAAGTAGACTAAAGCACCTCATGGTAGATGCTGCTAGAGGGTAGATAGTTGGTAGGAATATACTTGTGTTGTTGAAAGTTACCTTCTAGGATGAGTGTCGAAATGGAGCATAGAGGGTGTAGGTTTTTCTTTATCTAAAACCTATCTTTTGTTGTTGCAACTTAATTTTAATGCTTGGCCAAGCAGTTAGCCCATTATGAATGTATGGAATTATATGTGATGACACTCTATACCATTCCTAGCATAGATCTTGAATTTTTGTAACCATAGATAGAGATGCATTTTGATGTTTGGGGATGCACCATATTCCACCTTGCAAATTGTTCTCTTGCTAAACTTTATGTGAAGGGTCGGATATTCTTCAAGTAGGAAGAATTTTGGGGAAGTGTAAGCTTTGTGGTTGTGTGGTAAAGCGCCTAAGCCATGTTCTCATCCACCAAAGGAGGCAAGTGTAAAAATGAAACCTTGGATGTTTTCAAGTTATCAAAGGATTATGATGTAACCTTGATGTAAATTGTATATTGTATTGACTTTGTAGCCCATTGAGCCAATTCAACTTGGAAATTGTAATTGAAAATTGGAAATGAATACATACATTCTGACTCATATTTTAATTAGACATTTGTTTCTATGAAAGAAAATAGTTGATTGAGTTATGTCTTTTTGAAATTCAATATTCATAATGTCATTTGCAATTAATATTTAAGTAGTAATTAGGATGGGTTATTACAACTTATTATTGTCGATGTAATGACACATCATGTGGCATTACTATCTTTAGTGCATGAGGTGTTACCCAAACTCTCATAAGAACTCATTAGATTCTTCACAATAGATTTTTCACTTGAAGCCTTTGATGTTCTCAACCCAAGAATCTTCATGATGGACCTAAAATTTATACTTCACATCATTTCAAAAAATAGTTGATATCTATTAGGTGAATATTTTGTAATCCCTTATAGATTATGAAATATTGATTTCAGCCATAGTTATGATGAGATAAATCTCTCCTCTCCTCTGGTGCAGGAGCACCTTGTTCATTGTATGTCACCATTGGTCAAAATTGGGAAATTTGAATGGGCATCAAGGAATGCATGTAATAAGGTTATGGTCAAGTCATTTTTCTTCAATGTATTTGTGTCATAAAAAAACAAAAAAGGTTTCTAGGTGATCTTGAGGTTAAAGTCATTAAATATTGCAAAAGAGGGGGAAATGTAATATTGCATATAATAGAGGAAGAGTCAAATCATTGGGAAGGTAGTTAGGTGGTTGGAGTTGAAGGGCAGTTGGTTTTTGTGTTGCAAATAGTTATATAAAGCCTTTGTAAGGTGAGCAATGGGGTCATTCAATGTATTCTTGAAAAGTTTTAAAACAATAAAGTTCCCTGTTCTTGAATTTCAATACCTTCTTTCTATTGTTCATTAGTTATTAGGTCTGTGCATTGATATTTAAACTTAGATCTCCAGTTTTCTTGGAAATATAGAGCAGTATCTCACATTCAAGGAATTTGAATAAATAGATTACTTCTTTAAGGTAATTGTCTGCATATTGAACTATAACCCTACATAATAAGGTTTGAGAGTCTCTAAAGAGGTTTAAAGCCCATCCAACCAATATAATGCCAATATAATTGTGGGATGGGATAATTAGGATATCTTCTATGTTATTTTTTTGTGCAAATGCATGTGCAAAGGCAGGGAATTCAAGAATGCACTATTGGTGTGGTTGCTACAGGAAAAAGTCAGAGTTTTCCAAGCATAAGTTGTTGCTACAGTCATGATCAGGAATAAATAAAAATTTTAGAGGTCTAGAGAACATTCCAAAAGCATGTACAGACCTAAACAAACTTTCTTGGTTCAATTTACAAGTGATAGGAGGTATGGAACTGGGTATTCAAATAAACCCTCATTGTTTTGGGTGTTTTCATCCTATAAATAAGGGTTTGTTAGTATGCAATCTAAATGGGTTTTCCAATCCTTGAAAGTAGATAAATATAGAGTTTTGTGATCTTTTCTTTGACTGTTCAAGGTTGTTTAGTGATTTGGTGTAATGTAGAGGTGACTTCCTTCGTAAATAAGGCCTAATCTAGTAGCCTTTCCCAGCGTACAATGTAAGAATCTTGAGTTTTCTTAAAAGTAGAGTATTGAAATCTTTTTCTATGTTGATATGGATAATAAAAGGTCCTTCAATGTGTATTTGGATTTTGGGATTTGACTTTGGTTTGTGGGTTCTACCCGATCTAGGGCATGGGGTTCTATTTGTCAAATAATTCTTTGATTCCATAGATAATGGAAGCCTGATGAATAGTGAAAAGAGGGACTGATGATGTTTGAAATGTTGCTCTATTTAAATTGTTAAAGATGTTTCTAGGATGGGTTAAGGTTTAATAGACATGTTTGTTGATGTGGATGGTTGGATAAGTGAGTAATATGAAGCCTTTTGAGCAGATTGGTGATTAACCACAAGATGATAATCAAGGTTTTGTTGTAGCAGGAGTTTGTAACCTGTAAATAAATTACTGCAGTCAAATATGATGAGTACAGTGCTTGATAATAGACTGATAATAGTGAGGTATGGTTTAGTTGATTGGCTGCCTTGGTTGTGAATTGTATTGAGGAGTCTAAGTTAAATAATTGGTTGGTATAGTGCCTTGATCAGGTTGTTACTTTGAAATTAGATAAATTGTTAATGATTAAGAAGTCTTTATGTTTGTTCAAGTTATGGATTACTACCTTGTGAGATGGATGATTGTTTCCTTGTGAGTGATTGAGGAAAAATTAAAGATGTTAAATTGATAGGTGAATTTGATGAAGAAATGAAGCAATTTCAGTTGTTTATGCAATTTGATCTTCTTCTGATTCAATTAGGGTTTGATTTTCCCTAAGAAATGATGTTGTTGAAGGTTGTTGGTATGATGCTCTACATCATCCTCTCAGAAAGGGGAGGCTCCCTTCTTACTATTTATTGAAAAAATGTAAACTATACTAAGCTAAAGGTATTTGCACTAACTTTAATCATGTGGGGGTTGTGTTGCATTCATCATTTTCTCTTCTTTCAGAAAAGATGTTTAGAATGTTTCAAAATAAAATTCAATAATGCTTTTACACTTATATTAATAACCAAACAATAATCACCAATATTCTTGATTAAACGTGTGAATAATCAAAGAATACAAGTATAAAATATGTGATATGTGACCAAAAAAACACACAAAAGCACAAAGTCTTCAAATTATCCTCCCAAATTTTTTTAAAATAATTGTATCACCAATTGGAGTACAAAGTCTATCAACTAATAATACCACTGATCCATGAAATGAATAATCACAATCTCAAAGTCTTGTTAATTCTCCACCAATAAATGCTTTCAACACACACAAATTGAAGTAAATGATATAACACAAAGTTCATAAAACTTATCTTGAAAGTTCTCCAATCTTAATAAAGAAACACCACTTATCCAATCAACACAAAATAAATCAATAAGAATAACGTAAGAACATCCTTATTCATACAAATTTGATTCAACACAAAGTTTGATACCAAAATTGTCTTCTTTATTAATTAGAATTAATTTTGCAATTTGAACTCAAAGTCTCAAAGTTGATTCTCAATTTGGGTAGAAATTCATTGCAATAGATTAAAGCTAAAAAAAATACAAATGAGCTCTCTCATATTTATAGATGAGAGCCAAGATCTAATCTAGGAAAAAGTCTAACTACTTTGAATTATTCAATTTTGGAGTCAAAAATTATTGGAGTACTTCATTGTTGTTACATGTATTTACAATTTGACAAATGACATGTTAATTGTCTTCGACTAACTACAAAACCTTGTAAATGACAAAAACTTAAAATCTAAACTAAGGCATGCTCAACCTTCTTCAACATTCTTCATTAGGAAATCATCATGTTTCTTCAAGATCGTTTATACTTCATTATCTAGCACTAAAGTATGTTTGATGATGCCACGAGCTCTTGATGCTAAATCTATAATAGTGTTGTAGGCTTTTTCATGCCTCCCAAGGTACTGTTTCAGGTTCTCCAAAGTTAATTGAAGATCAAATATTCGATCCATTAGAGGCACTGAAAATGCCTAGTCTTCAAATTCCTTCTAAATCATGTTGATAAACTATTGAACCACATTATTTGGGGGAAGTATTTTTTAACTATCATCTCGCAACTTACATGGAATTTCTTCAATTTTGTTAATAATTTGCAAGTCATTTTCTTCACCAAGTTCATGTACAGATTGTAGATCATTGAGTAAGTTGGTGAGAATAGTTTCTTTGTGAATCAAAGACTTCAATCCACATACATGTCTCGGTTGGGAATGATCCCAAATTCTTCTAGTTTATATACTTTGAGTTTCCTCATTTTGATCCAAGATTGTAATTTTTTTCCATATCCTCTTTCTCTTGAGAGAAATTATTTACAGTGTCATCCAGTTTTTCTTTTATGTCTTCCATCTTTTCCAACTTCCCCATGGTAGACCCTAGCATTTTTGTTCCCAGTGTTGGAAAATGTGCCTCAATCTTACTGGCATGTAAACTCCTAAAAGAGCAAAGTCAGTGAGACCCTTTGGAAGTATTACCGACTAGCAGCAACACTCTTATCATTTGAAGTTCTCAGGTTGCCGAGACTTTGCTTCTATCTTTCCAACAGGAGTCATCGGCAAGACATGTCAATCGCTGTGAAAGTTTCCAACTCATTCCGCATGAGCAGATCTCTTGTCGACGGGTTGGTGTCTAATGGTTATCGGGGACTTGTGGCGACATAAGTCATCGGGGAGAGGTTTGAACATTCAAAATAACTCACCTTGACAGTGTATGTCTCGCCGATGGTTATTCACAAGGATTTCATCGGGGAGACTCTTGGCTGACAGGTTTGCGCTCGGTAAGATCTCTTGCTGATGGATGCGATCTCGCTGATAGGCTGGTGCATTCGATATAACCTCTTGGCAATAGCGGTGGTCTCTCTGACTATTTTGTGCTCGGTGTGATGTCTCACTGATAGTGATGGTCTTGCCGATAGAGCTACATGAGTTGAACGTTAGTGTGACCTCTTAGCGATAAGGTTTCTCACTGACAGGCAGGTGCTTTTAGTGAGAACTCTTGCCGATAGCACTTGTCTCACTGATAGATCTACACAGGATGAATTTGTGTTCGGTATGATCTCTCACCAATAGTGATGGTCTGGCTGATGCTTCTGCAGTGGATATCGATATGATGTCTTAGCAATGGTGGTGACTCTGAGCGATAACGACAGTCGGGCGTTGTGGCATCGGGGAGACACGGCCTAGTGTCTCACTGACATGTGACACAATTTGAACGCCTTGACCGAATGACTATCCTACGTGGTTTGTCTTTTACCGATCAGAGAACTAGAATGTAAACTGCTAGTAGTTGGACTATTGCAGCCATTCCTATGAGGAAGATCAACAGACCATGAACGACATGGATATACTCTGTAATCAAAGATGATGATCAGTTCGATGAATAATTTGATGTGTGATCAGTGTGTATGAATTCAATTAAGAGAGCATTGTAACTGGGATGTTCTGTACAAGATTGATCAGTAAATTATGTTGCTATAATTTGACATCAGAAAGTGAAGCCTGTACTATGTATGTAATTTATTTACTATCATACAAAGGGGTTTTTCTTGGTGTGGTGGGTTTTTCTCCCATAAGGGTTTTCCCACATAAATCTAGTGTTCATCTGTGTATGTTAATTTCTCTATTTCTGTTATTTCTTTCATGAGTATCTTAATTGAACTATAATTGTAAAATTTAAATTCACCTCTGCATTCTTCCCTAAGGTTTTGACGTTAGCAGAGTTTGTTCTGCACCTAAGCTTTCCTTACAAGTGGTATTAGAGCCTGGCCAGTTGTGTTATCCTTGTGGGTATGTTGGGTTTTTTGTGTCAATTCTGTTCAGTGGGAGTCCTGTAGAAGTTTGGTAATTCGAATTATAGATTAAGATGGCAAGCACGTCAGGAAAGATTGAAATTAAGAAATTCAATGGCAGCAATTTTGCATTGTGGAAACTTAAAATGGAGGATTTGTTGGTTGATCATGATCTTTGTCTTGTTGTGTCTAGAATGAAGCCTACAGGCATGAAGCGAGAGGATTGGGACCTTGCAGATCAAAAATCAAAGGGGTTGATAAGGCTCTGTTTAGCAGACTTTGTTCTTCTGAGTGTACATGAAGAAAAGACTGCATCTTCTTTGTGGAAAAGACTAGGAGCTATTTATCAGGGCAAGTCCTTGGTAAATAATTTGTTCTTGAGGAAGAAGCTATACTCTTTGAAAATGTAGGAAGGAGCATTTGTTGCTAATCATTTGAATACTTCAACATGTTGATTGCTCAGTTGGCATCTGTGGGTGTGAAGATTGATGAAGAAGATCGATGTATGGTGTTGTTATGTTCTTTGCCAGATTCTTGGGATCACTTGGTGATGCTATTGGGAGTACGACATCCACTTTTAAGATGGAAGATGTTGTTGCTTCTTTGTTATCAAAATAGATGAGAAGAAAATCTTATGAGATGGCGAAGGAGGCTCTTGCCGTTAGAGGCAGATCGAAAGAAAAAGGAAAGAATAAGGACAAGAAGTCCAAATAGAAATCAGAGGGGAGATCAAAGTCTCCTGGTAAGAAGTACAAGGTGAAGTGATGGAATTGTGGGAAACCTGGTCATGTCTAAAAGGATTGTAAAGAGGAGAAAAAGAAGAAGAATTATTCTTCCGACAATGATTCTTCTCAGAGTGATGCAGACGCTTTCATTGCAACCTTGGCTACACAGGCTGTACAAACCCTTTTCCTAGTACCTGCAAAATAACATGAGTAAACAAGTTAAACAAAGAATTGCAAGCTAAAACAAGGATTCCCCATGAAATCCATTTAAAACCTCAAACTAGGAATGAAAATAACAAAAAACACAATGAAAATGATAAAACAAAGATTAAATCCTAATTAGATGTGCAAACTCATGATCCCATGGGGGAATTGGTGCAAATTTGATGTGAAAATTGGCCCTTTCCCAATTCCTATGATGAAATCTTGATATGTTGAAGATGATATTGATCCACTTTGATGAAAGATGAGAACTCCAAGCCAAATCTGCAAAAATCCTAGCTAAGAATTCAATGATGGATGGAAATGGCTAAATATTTTAGCATAATAACTTTGCAATGTTTGTGGATGATCAAATGAGGATATGAGCTCTTTATTTATCGAAATTCAAGATGGATGAATGTCCAAAATTGAACAATGTGGGACTAACATTCATCCAATGATATGATGCCACTTTTCAAGCTATGAATGGATGATGGATGTGCAAGATTTGGAGTTTGTGCCAATAAATGCAAATATTTGAAATTCAAATTTGTTGAAATGACATGCAAGAGGGAAGGGAAAATGCAATAAATGCCACTTGGCTCAAGGAAAAGGACATGTAAGATGAAGTTATTGCCTTGTTGGATGTACATGTAGAAGCTTGGAATTTTTGAATTCAAATTGAAGGGAATATTCCCAAAAAGATGCCTTGTAGAGGAAAATAGAGATTTAATAAATGAATTAAATCTATTTTCATGTGCAACTTGCATTATCTAGAGGATGTGACATGAGATGAGCTTAAATTAATCGAGGGTTAATTAATTTAATAGGAGAGGTTAGATGATGTGACCTATTTGACTCAAATTTATGGATTTAATTAAATCAAATAAGAGAGGAATATGATAAGAGGCTAATTAAATAAGGATTTTGATTTATTTAATTAAAAGGGATGGTGTTAGATTAAATCAAATAAGGTTTTAATTTATTTAATTTAATGGATAGACTTTAAAGATTTAATCAAATAAATTGATTATTTAAT
>VDFB02044273.1:0-39686 GCA_007258455.2 Sequoia sempervirens | reverse complement strand
TTTGACAAATTCGCAAGCATCGTGTTCCAATGTAGGCCAATAGTATCCAACCCGTAGGATCCTTTTGGCCAGAGCCATACCATTTGAGTGATCCCCACAAATACCACCATGTACTTCCACTAGTACCGTTTGGGCCTCAGTCTCATTTAGACATCTCAGAAGGATTCCATCATACCCGTGACGATAAAGCGTATCACCAACAATGATGTATCGAGACGAATGATGGATAAAGGATTTACGTTGGTTGCGTGTAAGGTCTGGGGGTACGATATTGTCACTGAGGTAAGTATATATGTCTTGGTACCACGAGGAGGCGGGACCTACAATATCGCACACCATTCAAATTTCGGGAACATCATATGCAGGGATTAAGAGTTGTTCAATGAGAAACTCACACTTTGTTCGATCCTTGGGCATGTCAATGAAAGAACCAATAGTGGCCATGGCATCTGCTACTTTGTTCTATACCCGAGGGATTTGGTCAAACTATATGGAGGTGAAATATTTTTTGAAATCATCCACCATGCGTTTATAGGGTAACAGTTTATCATCCTTTGTGAGGAATTCATCATTAACTTGTTTGATAACCAGCAAGGAATCCCCAAAAACTTTCAAATGTGTAATGTGCCACTGTTTTGCAATTCTAAGGCCAGTGAGGAGAGCTTCATATTCTGCCATATTGTTGGTACAGGAAAATGCTATTCTGAATGATTTTGGGATGTAGTCACCTTGAGGGGTGACTAATAGAATTCCTACCCCAGATCCATTAAGGGTGTATGAGCCATCGAAATATAACGTCCAAGTTGGTGCTTCTATCACTGTGTAGATTTCTTCATCCGGGAATTCAGTGTCTAAGGGGTAAGCATCTGCCAATGGTGCTTCGGCCAATTGATCAGCAATAACTTGTCCTTTTATGGCTTTGCGCTCTACATACTCTATGTCAAATTCACTGAGGAGCATGACCCATTTAGCCATGCGGCCAGTAAAAGTGGTTCTAGATAATAGATACTTCAAGGGATCAATTTTAGCGATTAACTTGACTATGTGACTGAGCATGTAATGGCGGAGTTTTTGTGTACTGAAGACTAGTGCGAGGCACGCTTTTTCCATAGGGGAATAATTTAACTCATAACCAACTAGTGTTCGGTTGATGTAGTAGATTGCCCTTTCCTTGAGTGACTCATCATGCTGCGCCAATAATGCCCCTAGTGCGACTGAGGTAGCAGAGATATAAAGCAGGAGGGGTTCTCCCGGAATAGGCGGCATCAAAATAGGTGGATGAGCTAAATATTCCTTAATTTTATCAAAACCCATTTGACACTATGGAGTCCATCGGAAGGTGGAATCTTTCTTCAAAAGATGGGTAAATGACTGACATTTATCTGTGAGTTGTGCTATGAACCGACGAATGGACTGCATCTTTCCCTGGAGGCTCCTTAACTGCTTTAGATTGCATGGAGGTGGCATGTCCAAAATAGCCTTTACCTTGGCAGGATCAACTTCAATACCTCTACAAGAGACTATGAAACCCAGCAATTTCCCTGACGTGACCCCAAAGACACACTTTTTCAGGTTCAGCCGTAACTTATAATGCTCTAACCGCTCAAATATCTTCTTCAGGATGGCGGGATGTTTTTCTCGTGTTTTGGACTTCCCTAATAAGTCATCAACATAGTCTTCCATGATGATATGGATGAGGTCATGGAAGATAACCGTCATGGCTCTCTGATATGTTGCCCCTACGTTTTTGAGACCGAAGGGCATAACATTGTAACAGAAGGTGCCCCAAGGAGTTGTGAAGGCAGTTTTGTGCTGGTCTTCAGGTGCAATTTGGATCTGGTTATAACTGGAGAAGCCATCCATGAGGGACAACATCTCATGTCCTACTGTTAGGTCGACCAACATGTCAATTTTAGGAAGAGAGAAATCGTCTTTTGGGCAGGCTTTGTTGAGATCCCTAAAATCTGTGCAGACCCGAATGTCTCCGTTGGGTTTGGCAATTGGAACTATATTGGAGATCCATTCGGAGTAGTCAATTGGTCTGATAAAACCTGCGTCCAATAACTTCTCCAATTCCTTCTTAACTAACAATGTGACTTGCGGGTGCATCTTACGGAGTTTTTGCTTGACAGGCTTGGCGTCTGGGCAGATGTCTAAGTGATGAACCACTAAAGCAGGGTCTAAGCCCGGCATGTCTGAGTATGACCAGGAAAAGTTGATGATTCCTTCTCGGAGTAGTTGTACAAAGATCGGATACTTTTGTTCGGAGAGTGACTTGGCTACATAGGTGATCTTCGAACTGTCAGCAATCCCCAAATTAACTTCTTGCATCTCTTCGATTAGGATAGATGATCTGGCAGAGAGCTGAGTTCCCATAAGGGGAAGATGAACATCTCCATCTTCTGGCGCCTCAATGTTTTCGCCATCAGATGTGTCCTTTATTTTTACTTTTTCTAGGTCAGGAAGTGCCTCAAGGAGGTTTTCACTAGATGACCTCTTTTTATTTTTCTTATTTTTATTTTTGCGACTAGAGTGTTCATCCTCCCTCAATCCCCATATTAAGGTTGACGTCATGTCATGGAACATCTTGGCAGGTGTGGTGTTGTGTGGGTCCCAATTAATGGAGTTCGGGGTGAGGGATAGTGATGGTGCAAGCGGATGGCATTGAACATGGAGCGACAGTCGGTGTGATCCAACATCATAAATACGCATGTATGATGGATTCCTCCTCGGGTATGTCTGCCAATGAGTCCTCGTCCCTAGTGATACTGTTAGAATTATTAGATGATGTTGCAAGGATTTTCTGTTTGCTGTCATACCCAATTCCTACCTTCTTTGGTAACTGTTGTGTATCAATGGGTTGCAATCGCCCTTGTTCCTCTTTACCTAGGCCTCTACCTTGATAGTTATGTTTTTCCACGAACTTTGTTGGCCAAGGATACTTTTCCTAAAAATATTTCTTTAGAGGAGTTTCCGGTTCGGGCTCTTCTTGGTAGACCCATTGAATTATGTCTTCCTCTGGTGCATCGACCTTGACACTGGGTGATCCCATAATAGTGGTTTACAATTTTTGGCCAAACTGGACACTAAAATTATTATTTTTAACTAAATCTTCACATTCGGGCACCTATAGCGGCTAAACTGTGAGGAATTTGAAGATGTTGCAAACTAGAGTCTCATCAAATTTGTCTATAGATTCTAAAAATATTTTTTTCAAAATTTTTGGAATCAAATTGCACTTCTTTTTCCATCTCCCATGAAAATTGATTTTTTTCAGAAAACAACATTTTTAAAAAGTGACACACACCGTATAACGCATAACTTTTTTTTCATGAAGTATAAAATTCTAATTCTTTCAAATTTAGATTTGTAACTCTGATATCTAGTGCTTCCACTTAGTTAGGTAGTTTTTTATTGAATATTTTTTCCTTAATCAAGTTTCAAAGTCAAACAAATTATAATTCTGACACAGCGCGGCCGTATAACACGTAACTTTTTTTGTATATGTCAAAATTTAATTTAATTTTTTTTGTTTGATCAAGGACTTCAATATCTGGTGCACTCATATTTTTCTTCTTTTTTTTTAATAATATTCTATTTTTCTACATGTGAAGAACAAAGAAATTCATTTTCAATGAAAAACCTATGTTTAATGAAGCAAAAACAAATACATAACAAAACAAAACATATTAAAATTATATTCGTTGGATAGCTTTCTGAGAATACTACATAATCATTTGAAATAAGTTACAAAGTAATTCATTGATCACAAAATCTAAATCAAAAATATTTTATCAACATTTAATAGGTGAGAGGCAGCATTTATGGTATGGTTTAAAACTAGCGAGGTTCTATCCAAGAGTTTGATCTGGAGTGATTTGATCAAACCCTCTTCAAACAGAATCCTTAAAATGGAACTTTTAAGGATTAAATCCGTACTCTTCTAAAATATGTGATTTTAACAAAATCTATTCCTCGGAATTGTAACCACTATTATAATGACACCACCGGAGATGCGAGAGAAATGGTAGTAGGAATGTTTTTACCGCTGAAGGTGATGATCTTGTCTTCCTTTTGTGTGGCGTGTGAAGGTTGACCGTACTCATGTGGGGACAGTGGCATGGTGGCTACATTGAGAGCCGTATGCATCTCATACTCACCGCACCCTTGTCTGTGTCCCGGACTCCTAGTGAGGCGAAGTTAGTGGTGGAGATGGAGTAGTGATAAGTAGTAGTGGATGATGGATTGGAGGATGACGACTGGGATGCCCCCATTTCGACCCAAGGACAATAATGCAAATGGGGAAAAGATGGCTACAAAACCCAGCGATGAATGGTTGAGATTCGGCAGATGGTGATCTCAGAGTCAGTGATTTGGGAATTTGAGGCATTGATGGTACGTGGATGGGATGGCTTGCATAGCATGGAGCCATGGGCGGCCAAGGAGGAGATTATACGGTAAGTCCAGATCAAGGACATGACAGGTAGTATATTGGAGCATAGGTCCCACTTGGATAGGAAGACTGATGATTCCTTCTGAATTTCTCTCTGCATTGTCATAAGCTTTGATTGTAATTATCTGGTTGCTTAGGTCCGCTTGAGTATACCCTACCTATTTTATGAATTTCAAAGTACATAAATTGAGGGCAGAGCCATTATCTACCAAGACCCTTTTTATTTTATGGCGGACAACTATGACTTCGATATGTAGGGGGCGGTTGTGATTGACATCGACGTTGGGCATATCATCTTGGCTGAAGTGGAGGTGATGAGACAAAGCCAAGTGTCCCACCAAAGCTTGGAATTGTGTGGGGTCGATGTCATTTGGTACATGGGTCTCCTACAAGGCTCTATTGAGGATCTCTTGATGTACCGGGGAAGACTTAAGCAAATCCAGAATGGATATATGAGCGGGGGTCTTCCTTAGATGATCAAGGATGTTATACTGAGAGTTTACCAGAGTGGGTTGGATGGGTGCAGAGGCTGCAGGGACGTTGATGCGGGCTCGTGGTATGGTCACAGCACATTGAAGGTCTTTGGCTTTAACGTGTATCATGGATACTTGGGGTTCCATCTGCTCAATGTAATGAATAACACCTTCATAATTGAAGGGCACATTCTTGTAATTCACATTATTAGTGTTGTTGTTTTGGGGATTACTATTGGAGGTGCTAGGACCTTGACTATGGTTTGGGAAGGCATTTTGATAAATTTGCAGTTGAGCATTGGACGACAAAGGTTGACTGGGGTCAACCTTGATATCTCCTCGATCAATGAGATCTTGGACATAATTTTTTAAACCCTGACACTTATTCAAAGAGTGTCCCTTGATTTTATGAAAATCACAATATTCATTTTCTTTAAACCATGCCGGCTTGGGTTTGGACTCATCGAATGGTTTGGTGACAGGGTATGTGATGGGGTAATTGATTTGCAACAATTTATTAAAAACAACGCTCAAGGGCTCACCCAATTGGGCATATTGACATTTGGTGTTCCCCTGATTTCTTTGGTTTGACTGTTGAGAGGGATGAGGTGCCCCCTGGGGTACTGATATGGTGTTGGGTACAGACTGCTGTTGACTTTGGGATGCATTAACCACTTGGACATGTTTGGTGTCTTTTACTCCGTCATTCACTGCATTCTTTTTTTTGTTCCAGAATCGTGGTTTATCTCCAAATGACCTTTTTTTATCATGACTGTGTATTTTGATGTGTCCTTTGGCAATAAGGGCACGTTCAAGGATAGGTCCTTTTTCCACTATCTCGGCGAAAGTGGTGACACAGTGTAGCCTAAAATTGTGGGCCATGTTAGGATGAGAATTTTCCACGAAAAGGGTGACCATGTCTTTTTCTTTCAAAGTATTTTTCATTCGACTGGCTAATGCACGCCACCGTTGGAGGTAGCTGGTAAAGGTTTCTCCATCACGTTGTTTTTCTTTTAGGAGATCTAAGATGTCTGTATCCTTCTACAAATTGAAAGAGAAGTAGGATACAAACTTCTCTGATAAGTCTGCAAAAGTTTTTATGGACCCCTTTTCGAGAGTCATGAACCAATCTAGGGCGTGGCTTGCTAGGCTTTGTGGGAATAAGTGCAAGAGATAGTTATCACTGTACATGACTTCTTGACACTGTGAATAAAACTCCTGCAAATGAGCCTTAGGTTCTTTGTCTCCCTTGTATTTGTCAAATTTTGGAATTTTGAAATGTTTAGGAAATAGGATCAATGAGATGGAGGGATCAAACAAATATGGGCATATATCTTCAAATTTAAATGATTGTTTGCCAGTCCTGGCTTGAAGATCCTTAAGTGCGGCTTTGATTTCCAACAAGTCTGAGCTAGCTGGTGGCGGGTGGGGGGATATTAATGATAGAATGAAGAGGGATCTTGCTAGAAGGTTGTCGGGTTGCTGAAATACAGGTTTGGATGATTGGATGATGACACGGCTTGCTGGTAAGATGAGGGATTTTGTGGATACAGGGGTTGTTGTTGTGGGGCGTAATATGGATTTGTTGGGTAAAAATGTGGGGTAGGTTGTTGAGGAACTTGGATAGGACGTTGCGTGTTGGCTTGTTGGTACTGAGGATATTGTTGTGATTGTGGGGAGGTTGCATAAAACGGTTGTTGGGGAAATTGTTGTTGGTTGTGGTAGTAGTAATGTTGGGGAGGTTGTTGTTGTGGCGTCGAGTGTTGTATGGACTGAGGGGGGATATTATGTTGTGGTTGAACCTTTGGATGCAAAAGGGACGCGAGAAAGGGAGATATGGTTTGGGCAGTAGGTTGAGATGGATTGCCTTGTGATTGGTAGGATGGCTATTGTGAAGAGGCCAAGGTATTGTGTATAGGTTGTTGCAGATGAGATGGTGGAGATAGCATAGAAGTGTTTTGTAAAGGGGGTTGTTGGGTTCCGCTCGGAATGTTTAGCTGAGGTGTGCCTTGTGAAGGTAATTGAGGCAGAATGATAGATTGGTGAACCTGTTGAGGTGGTATGTTGGTGGTCCCAGGGGGTGGAAGCGATGTGGCAAAGGAGGTGCCCCCAATGCTGGCTGGAGGTTGGTTGGAAGGGAGGGGTGTTGTTAACGCTAATGGAGGAGGTTGCAGAACACTTTGTGGCATGCCGTAAGCAAAAGGATTATTGGGACCAGGCACTTGAGGTCCACCTATAGCTGAGGTCGAAGTGTGTGGGGGATGATTAACCTGATAAAGAATGGCATTGCCAAATTCAAGTTGATGCCAACCCTCGACTGGAGGAACATTGGAAAAGTATGAACCTTCAAGTGCATTTTGGGACTCTTGGAGTACATTAGATGGGGCACTCCTATATTTGGACAAGTCAACATTGGAGGGGGGTTTAACACCCTTCTCAATTAGGTGGGCCAAGATTTCTTCCCCATGTTTCTCAAGCAAACGGTCAGTCATTTGCACATTAGCGGGATTACTAAAATGTTCCTCAAGTGTGAGTTCAGGTTGATTAACCATACTCTCTTCTCCATGTAGCGAGTTATTCTAATTCTCAGTGTTGGAGTGTGATGAAGTACCATTATGGGGATCATGAGTGGTGTTGGTACCCTTGTTGGGATCTAATGAGGTGTTTTTAGGATCTTGAGGGTTGTTTGATTAGGAATTTGGAGCTTGACAGTCGGCCATTTTCTTTGCTTGTGAACGGGTCTGAACGGGCATGCAAATGTGGGATGAGCGGATTAATGACTTTGTCAAATGATTTGATTATGATTGGATAAGGTGTGATTTAGATGGGGTTTGGATTTGGATCAGATTTTGTTGGGATATATTGGATTGGATTGGATTACGATTGGATTGGATTTGGATTTGGATTTGATTTTGATTGGATTTGGATTTGGATTGGATTGGATTGGGTCTGGGTTTGGATTTGATTGGATTTGGATTTGATTTTGATTGGATTTGGATTTGGATTTGATTTTGATTGGGTTTGGATTTGGATTGGATTGGATTGGGATTTAGACTATTGGATGGTAAGAGATGAGAGGGAGACCTTGAGTTTGATCAAAGGAAGTTACCCTTAACAACTAAGAGCTTTAATTGATTAAGAGGGTGATTACGACACCAAATCCACCTTAAGGTAGGAATGGATTGATTGGGTCGAAGATGATAACTTACGCCACCGAATTCGCCTCAAGATGGAGGCAAATTGATTGGGGTCAAAGTTAAAGACCAATAATCAAGTTCAAGCGCTATGGTCAATTTGGGTAACTGCTTTGTAATACAAGGTTAGGACGGTTTGGTTATGGGTGAAGTTTGGAGATGCAAATGGTAAGAAATTATTGGTGGATTAGGGGGAAATTAGAATGAGTGGGGGATTAAGGATAATTGTGGAGAATGTATGGGGATTTAGAATGGTTGAACGAAAGTTTGGAATAATGAGATGGAGGTTTAAAATGGTCAAACGGGGGTTTATGAAGGTTTAAAGTGACAAAACGGAAGCTTGGGATGATGAGGTAATGGTTGGAAATGGTTAAATGATGG
Source organism: Sequoia sempervirens (assembly GCA_007258455.2). Classification (NCBI taxonomy): domain Eukaryota; kingdom Viridiplantae; phylum Streptophyta; class Pinopsida; order Cupressales; family Cupressaceae; genus Sequoia; species Sequoia sempervirens. The sequence continues at coordinate 31,185 of VDFB02044273.1, read as the reverse complement.
TTTAGAGGCTAAATAAATCCAAATGGGGCAATTTCGGGTGTCCAGGAGGGAAAATCCGCCCCTCTGCAGCAAGAATCAGGGCGTTGATAGCAAAATCAAGGGCGTAGATAGTGTTCTACAGTAAATCAGGGGCGCTGCCGCCTTTCTGCAGTAAAATTAGGGGCACTATCACCTTTCTGTGATAAAGCAGAGGGCGCTGCCGCCTTTTTGCAGTAAGAAAGTGTTTGGTTTTGATGGGAATGGCTATGGCAAGGATGCAAAATGATAAAATAAGTCTAAAGTATCAAAAATTTAACAGATTTTTCACAAGAGAACACCTCAAGCAAGCACAATCCTATGATTAATATTACGAGTATGGCAAGGCAAAGTATTAATCTAGGATGCACAAGGCTTCTAGGGAGTCCTCGATATACTCTCGGTATGTGAGGCACAACTGTGAACACCAGTTCGTCACAAGCGTGAGTCGGGAACCTCAGCGAGATACTGAAAGGCTCGGACCAACTCTTCACATCTATCTAGGTATCACCCTAGCTTCAACGCTCCACCAATTACGACATAATTGGATTGGGGTACAACTTTCGTTCTCCCCCCTTTATATACCCTGCCGGTACGTGTGGTTGGAATCATCCCTTAGGGTGATGAAATCCCCAAGCAGGTCCCACTAAAAAGAAGACACTAACCGTTTCCAACTACTCCCTAGGCTCACACGAAGTGCAAGGGGAAAGCGAAAATGAATTAATGCCCCCTTAGGTGACATAATAACAAGCAATCACAACAAGCAATGAAGTTTAATCCCCCTAATTAGACTATGTTCGAAAACAACAAATATAATTTTTAAAAATTTGATCAAGAAGATGACCCTGCAAACAAATGTTAGTTGTCTTCTTCTTCGCCCTTGATCAAATTACGCCACAATATGCTGCAAAACGTTAGCAAAAAAACTAATATCCTTGCCAAAACAACGTTAGAGGGTTACTACTTGAAAATAGCAAAAAACAGAAGTAAAAATGGAGCTAAAATGGCTATTTTACCTTTCAAACTATGATGTTTCGGGGCGCTGCCGCCTTTTTGCAGTGAAATCAGGGCGCTGCCGCCTTTCTGTAGTGAAACCATGGCGCTGCCGCCTTTCCGTGGTAAGGCAGAGGGCGCTGCCACCTTTCTGCAGTAAGGCAGAGGGCGTTGCCGCCTTTCTGGGGTAAGGTAGAGGGCTCTGCCGCCTTTCTGCAACAAGCTTTGTCAATTTTTTAAGAAAAATAGTTAGTTGTGCCTCTCCCCCTGCAAAAAAAAGTGTTAGCAAAGCCCTCTAAATACGTCCCTAAAGACAACAAGCGCATTAGAAGAAGGTAAACTTTCAAATGCGGGGCGCTGCTGCCTTTCTGCAGTGAGGCAGAGGGCGCTGCGGCCTTTCTACAACCTTTGTTAGATTTTTAAGAAAAACAGTCAGTTGTGCCCCTTCCCCTGCAAAAAGAGTGTTAGCAAAGCCCTCTAAATCTGTCTCTAAAGACAACAAGCGCATTAGAAGAAGGTAAATTTTCAAATGCGGGGTGCTGTCGCCTTTTTGTAGTGGCCAGGAGGGCGCTGCCGCCTTTCTACAACAACCTTTGTTAGATTTTTAAGAGAAATAGTTGGTTGTGCCCCTCCCCCTACAAAAAGAGTGTTAGCAAAGCCCTCTAAATCTGTCCCTAAAGACAATAAGCGCTTTAGAAGAAGGTAAACTTTCAAATGCGGGGCGCTGCCACCTTTCTGTAGTGGCCATGAGGGCGCTGTCGCCTTTCTGCGGTAAAGTGGGGCGCTGTCGCCTTTCTACGGTAAAGCAAAGAACGCTGCCACCTTTCTGCAATTTTTTCTTGCAAAATACTTAATCCAAAAGGGAAGTTAAATGCAAGACCCGTTTGTGGGTCCCACCGGGTGTGCCAGAAATATGAACTTTGATATCTATCCTACTCTAAATGTGCAAAATAAATAAGAAATATGAATGACAAAATACCAAGGATACCTCAAGATTAGCCAAAAGAGTGATACAACGAAAAGGAAGGTGAATAAAATGAAACAAAAACAATTTTACCTCCCTTGCTATTGGTATCTCTTTGATTGGCCCTTGCTTGGAATTGATTGTGTGCTCCTTAGATGATTGTTTGAGTAACTAAGATGCAAGATTCAATGTGCAATATGATCAAGAAAGATGGCTAAATAATAGCAAAGGATTGAGGATGTAAATTGGCAGCATGTAGTTATCAAATGGCTAAGTGTTCTAAATACCCTTGAGGAGGGGGTATTTATAGGAGAATTTGAATTCTCTAGAAAATTCAACGGTCAAGATTGCTCCAACAAGGCTAAGATGAAGGGCTAAGGTGGGTTGAGACCCACAAGCCCTCACATCTTGACATGTGGAGGGTGAAGTGGACAAGATGATATGAGATGTAAATGTGTCAAGAAGGTACATGAGGTGGAAAAAGGGCATGCACCTTGGGGAGTGAGGAGATTTCCACAAAAAGGGATTTCTTGTCCCCAAGTGGGAGTGAAAGGGACATTTGAGGAATTTTGGAATTCCTCAAAAATCTACATGGGAAAAGGAAAGGTGGTTGGGGAAATAAGTGTGAATTAAAAATTCACATTCTTAGGAGAGATCTAGAGGGATAAAGGTGGGCTCCAAAAAGGTGGGACTTGGTCACATGTGGAGATTGTGACAAGTCAAGGTTCTAGAAGCCTTGGAAGAATGGAATGTGAATTAAAAATTCACATATAAAGGAGGGAATCTAGGACAAATAAATGTGAATTAAAAATTCACATGGGAAAGGGGGTCAATATCCAAAAAGGAAAAATGGAAGAATTGACCAAAAAGTGGTGTTAAATTTAGCTAATGACCTTGGTTAAGGTTGTGCAAACATTGGATTAGGCTAATAAATGGAAGATTAAAAGCAAATGGCAAATGTAGGAGGATGTGACATTAATCTCTGATTAAGAGGATGCACATCATAATCATGAATTAATTAAATTAATTATGATTAGGGCAAGGTTATGGAGGATGTGACAAGGAGAGAGAAAGTGAGGAATTTTAAATTAATTTTAAATCAAAAGGGAAAAATGACTAAATTAAATAAATTAGCGTATTTATTTAATTTAGAGAGGAATAAGGTGAAAAACAAAGTATTAATTATTAAATTAAATACTTTACCGATATGAGACAAAAGGTGTAATATTAATTTGATAAATTAATATTAACATGATAGACATGAAGGTAGTAAGTTTAATCATATGGAAGTGATTAAATTTAGATGTCTACACTAACATTTTGACAAAGCCTTTGAAAAAGGAAGATTTCAATAGACTGAAGAATCTTTTAGGAATGAAAGCTGTTACATAAATCAAATTTTAGGGAGGATGTTAAAATAGTAAAAAATCTATTTTTTGTGGTTGTAAATGGGACAGTTTCCCATAGTTTTGTTTTTTTGCCATTTTAAGTTGGGAAAGTTTCCCAACATACTTTAGAAACTTTTATAGTTGCTCTATTTATTTCATATTTTCTGAATAAAATTGTGTAGATATTTGCTGCACATTTATGAATAAAAATATAAAGTTTTTTCTCTGCCTTTGTGATTTTTAATCACAGTATATTGCTCAATATTAATTTTCTATTTTTATCTGTGTACTAGCATTTTGTTTTCTTTTAGTTTTCTGTTTTTAACAGAGCGTTCATGGTTGATGACCCTGTTGTAGAGGAAGCTATCAAAAAGGTTATAGGAGTCTAGAAACTCACCGTTGGCTGTGTTCACGACGGAGATTTGATTGATATTTTTCTTTCCACGACTTAGGCAGGAAAATAATAGGCAAGATCATGGCTAACGGTTATCTCAAACCTGATCGAGCACGATAGGTCATTCCAATTTCCAGCTATATCGGCCTTCAATAAAAATCCTAAGAGGTGTGAGAATATTTAGTAATTCCACACAACATATCCTGCCTCTGTTGTCAAGAAAAAAGATATATCTGTACAACATAAATAATATAACCAATAATCATTAAAGCAGTACAATTAATGTACAAATTCTAATATTTGGCAATTTCACAACAAAGAGTTCAACGTATGAGAAATTGCAAGTCTCATCAGAAGGTATAAACATGTCATTATAGAGGAGTAAATATAATACCTGTTAGAAGGTTCAATATCTTGAGTTCTTTCTGAAGGTCATAATTATCTCCAAATGAATAGACAATGTGTCTCTGAAAACCTTGAGAACCCTCAATTATTTCAGATTTCCGCAATTAATGGAGAAGCAAACTCTTAATAGACCTTGGAGATAACAACCATGAATCTATGAAAGATACATGAAAACACAGTTTATAGTAGCAATTAGCAAGCTAATTATTCTTTATTTACAAGCTCGATTTGAATAATTAAGGAAAGACTATATGAACATCTGATGATGGGAATATACCCATACCAATGCAAATACTATTCTTGATTTATACGCTAGATTTGAATAATTAAGTGAGAAAAGACTAGAGAATATCTGACAATGGGCAAATATCCATATGAATGCAAAGAGTAAAATTACTCCTTCACAAGTTACGAAAAGAAAAAATCCGATCATGATAAAATATAAGAAAAGTTCATGAAGAAAAAAGTGAAGATGGATCAAGCCAACAACATTATTAATTACCATCATCATTTTCAAAGCTTTTAGGGAAGAATAGACAAATTTCAATCGGTAACCTAAAAGAAAAGACAAAAAGAAAACATCAGAGATTGTCTGACAGTTATGATGAGCCATGTGGGCAGATAAAATGATGGAAAACTGCACATGAGAAATTATTCTCATTAAGATAGAGACTTGACCCCACTGATATGTGATCCAGGAATAAATTTAGTCCTGTACTAACAGAAAAATGAAAGTCTGTGGCCTCAATATGACAATAAAGAAACTACATATGATGACATATAGTGACTGATAAAAAGGTTCAAAAATGATAAGAAAAAATCTGAGGATGCTTGTTACTCACAATGCAAAACTTCAGAGAAAGGCTACTATAGAAATATTGAAGACATTCACATGCTTTTGCATGGAGCAATCATGATCTGGAAGGTGTTCCTCCACAACTACATGTGCTTCGGATCAACCTGATGATGAAAGTTGTTCCAGTGAGATCAATTCTTCATCTCATAAATCCAAAATGTACAAAATGTGTATAGCACGAAATCAAAACGATGTGAAATGCAAACATAATCTTCAATGCGGAGACAATCTCCTAGGATTCACATATTGTCATTAGACCACAAACCTTCACATCAAACTTTTATGTACTATCCTATTTCCTTGTTAACAAACCACACGCAAGAGGAGGGGGTCAACAATGAAATGCACTTCTGTATAAATTCTTAGGGTCCAATAATGTCAATAGATTGATAACTAAAGCTCTAACACTATACTGGAAAGTGAAATTGAAACAGTTATCACATAATACAAAGCAATGAAAGATTAAAGCTTAGTAATTCTGCTCAAAGACTGAGAGAACAGTAGACTGAAAATAATGAAATAACTGTATTCTATTTAGCTGTACATATTTCTGATACAAACATCTCTATTTTAAAGAGTTTTGAAAACAATGATCAGGCTGTTGGAAGAAACTAAAGATAAGAAGGCTAAAAGCTAAGGAAAAAAAATAAAAGTTGTGCCTACTATTCTATAGTTACTGCACAACAGTTTTGTTATGCATTGAAGCTAGGAAAAACTAAAAACTAAAGGATGATCAATCTCCTTGTGGATGAGAAATGGGGATGAGGCCCAACTATTCTCAAGGCAATAAAATTGGTTGTAGGTAGATCCTTGCTAAATATATTAGCACTTGCTCAAATGTAGGCCAAAATTGCAATTCCAAGTGTTGTCCCATCTTGAACCAAGTCATGTATGAAATGATATCTAATCTCAATGTGCTTCGATCTAGCATGAAACACAAGATTTTTGGTCATTGCAATGATAACTATTGTTATCATAGTAAATAGTTGTTGGATGTTCTTGAATCAAATGTAGATCCTCTAAAATCCTTTGAATCCATATGGTTTGACAACTTGCCGATGTTGCTACAATATATTCTATTTATGTAGAAGAGAGAGCCACGGTTGTCTATTTTTTACTACTCCAAGATACAACTTCAAAACCAAATAAGAAAACATAACCAAATGTTGACTTTCTACTATCAACTGAACCAGCTCAATCATAGTCTATGTAACCAACTAGCTCAAACTTATCAGTAGGAGAATTATGAATGCCAAAATTTTGTGTGCCACTCACATACCTTAAGATTCTTTTTGCAGCACGTCAATGAGACTCATGTGGATCTTGTATGAACTGGGAGATGAGGCTCACAACATACATAATGTCGGATCTAGATGTAGTGAAGTACATGAGGCTCCCAACCAAACTTTTATACAAAGTAGCATCCAATTTGGAACTTGTATCTTCCTTGGTTGATTTCTCACTAAGAGCTATAGGGGTTGCAACTGCAATGCATGACACCATTCCAAATTGCTTCAATAAATCAGCCACATACTTGGTTTGAGAGATAAATATACCTTCAGATTGTTGTTGCACCTCCACTCCAAGAAAATAATGCACGAGATTCATACGACTATATGGAATTAAAAGCCTTGAAATCACTACGCACAAAAAAGGTCGCAAAAAAAAAGTTAAGGTACTTTTAAAATCATTAATGTCTCTTATAAATACTCTGTTGATATAATGACAACAAAATTAAGGTACTTTTAAAATCATTAATGTCTTCAAATTCTATTAATTATTTGTAGGTGTAACGATAGATCTATGATTGCAAACTTGACCCTAACCCCCAAACTTGAATATTTAACATTTATAGAAATAAAAATTGTTATCCTCTTATCTACTTTCATAAAATAACATACATTAATCATTTTATATTTCAATACACAATTATATGTAATTAATCAATCTAAATTAATATATTACTCATGTATATACTATTAAATTAACTTAAAGTACTAACTTTGTTCTACAATTATTTTACTTACAAGTTAAAAAACTTAAACTCGTCTCAATTTTCAAAATCTTGGTAGACTATTTATGATAGACTATTTTTAAATTGAATAAAGAATAGAATTCCATACATTGAAATATTATAAATCAAAATAATAGAATAAAACAAAGATAATCACACTTCTCCCCACATTTGCTTTCTTAAAGAATTGAATAAAACAAAGATAATCACACTTCACCACATTTCCTTTCTTTTTTGCTTTAGTTTTACCGCATCAACTTTGGTACCATACTTTCTCCGTATAATCTGTCAACAAGGCTTTTCAATAGAGTTAAAGCTTTCCCTTCTTCCCCTCCATTCACCGTGGCCTTAAACCCCTTCATTACTGGGGGGTTTAGGTTCTTTCCAAGTTTACGTGGAAAAATTGTATTCATCAAGTGGCCTCGTGGGGGGAGTACAATTGTAATCATCCATTCGCCTTGAGGTGGCTTGAAGCAATAATCTATAATATCCTCACCATGCAGGTTGAGGGAAGCTCTTATATCTTTGCCTTCACATAGTATAGCATATATAGTGATTGCATTCGATGAGCTTCTCATGTTCCGCAGAGAGCCTACTCTCTCTATCTCAGTCACTGTTGTGGCGTCGATCACATCAAAAAACTCTACATTCAATAGGAACTTTGCTTCATCTACTGCATTCCCTGTCAAAATGGTACACTCTGACGGCAGCCTCTGAAACATTTTAAATATCAGCATAGAACATATTAATAATTCATACAAATATTAGAAACGTAAAACACACAACTCCAAAACAGTAACATTTTTTCTTTCCCTTCTCCAACACAAAAATAAAAATCCCCGAATTCACTTTTCGCAATAAATAAACTTGCCTTACAATTCAATAAATAAACTTGCTTTCCACTAAAAATCAACTTTACCCTCAGTCCATGAACGCAATTCTGTACCCATGCATATCCATTCTCGGGCACTAAAATCACCACACTTTTCAATCTCTGCAACTCTTCAAAACCTTTTACACCCTGCAGCTGGCCACATCCTACAATTGTGATTTGCTCCAGATAACGTAGATGTGCAAGACTCGGCAACCATTTCAACCCTTCACAGTTGCCTGCTACAAACACTCGAAGCTCTGTTAGAGAAGATAACCCTGGTATTGTTTCCAATTCGGGACATCCCTGCACTTTAAGAGTGTTCAGTCTCTGTAGCTGATCTAAGTCTGGAAGCTTTTTCAACGAGGGAGAGTCGTAAATTTTAAGCATTCTCAACTCGAAACTAGCCTGGCATTCACAATTGCTCTCAAAAAATGAATTAGTTCTCAGTAGTAAACAATCAAATATTCTGAAATGTATAGTCTGCCGTGAAGGAAGATTTAATATCTAGCAATGAATAACGAAATACCTCGGTAGTGGTCTGCATCGGTTGCTGGAGAGTGCTCCACATTTCTTCCATGCGGGAGACAGATAAATAGCGCAATTTTCGTAGAGGAATCCATGAAGGAATTTTTTCTAAATCGCTAATTTGAAGCCACAGGAGTTCAGTCTCAGCAGAGTCATTTAAACTACCTATAAAAAAAGTAATTTTGGTGTTGAGAGACGAATCCCACATCGAATGGAAACACCTGCCCTTTTTTTCAGCTAGGATTTGTTTAAATCCTTTTGCTTCCTACATATAAGGATCAGGGTTAAATGGGTGGTTGGCTGGAAAATAATTATAAAAACACATAAATTGAAATGTTTTTTCCGAAAGCTTACATAATTTTAATTTCTAAAATGTAAAGAAGAAACACACCATAGATCTAAGATCGTCTGGTCTCCACAGCCGAAGAGGCCTCGACTCATCTGCGATTTGTCTTCCCAGATCGCGGAGGTGATCGTGCATTTCAAAGGCATAGCCATATTTCGGCACTTCAAGTAGGCACTTATCTTTCAGGGTTTGAACTGCAAGTTCAGCGCTCCAACCAGACGCCTTCCAGATTGATATAGCTCCATTTTCCCGATAAGATGCTTCCCCCGGCAGAACATCAAAGATAATTATAAGTTTAGACGTTACATAAGTGGTCCTGATTCTTGAGACAAGAATGTCAAAATCAGAGAGGTCAACAAATATTTGTTTTCTATTGAAAAAACAAGCAATATCCATAAATATATGTTTCTCCTCTTTGTTCAGACCATCAAAGCTAATTTTAAGTCTTTGCATTACATCGTTGGGTTGGATTTTCTTTACGTTTTCCAATTCTAACTTCCAATAATGTTCATTCCTAGCATAAAGATGGGCGCCCAGAACTACAAGTGAGAGGGGTAAACCTCTACAAAATTCAATGAAGCCTTCAACCAATTCTTCATATGCAATGGGTGGATCTCGTCGGCGGAAAGCGTGGCTACAGAAGAGCTCTTTAGCATGATCCTTATCCATTGCCTTCATTCCATACTTGACTGTAACACCTGCAGCGGTTAACACACTTCGGTCACGACTTGTAATAATTACGAGGCTACCAGAGCTGAGCATACCTAACTGAGGTAACAGGGCATCTAACTGCTTATAATGATCGACGTCATCTAAGACTATAAGCAACTGCCAATCCCTTGCCCCTCCAAGACGATGCTTCAGCCGTGCTATTCCATCATCCACATTCAGAAACGCTTGTTTTTCATTGAAGAGATCTTGGAAGAGCTGGATTTGCAAGGAGTGCAAGCCACGATTGGCATGTGATTCTCTCACATCAGAGAGAAAAGATGATGCACCGTATCCTGAACGCTTCCTGTTAAACAATTCTTTTGCCAGAGTGGTCTTGCCAGACCCCCCAAGTCCGAAGATCCCTACCAATCCCGCTATCTTCGGGCATGAATTTTCAAAATCTTGGACAAGTTCATCAAGTGCAACCGGATATTTCGCAACATGTAATGGTATCCTCTTTTGCATTTCTTGCAGCACACGGGACACAATCTTTTCACACAAATCTCTGAAATCCAAGACCGAGAATCTGTTTAGAAAGTGATTCTACTATGGTAAAATGAATATAAAGTAGTGTGGAAAAAGGGAAAACATGACGAATCGCAATCAATACAAAGCACGAGGCAGCAATCTTACTCTTGATGCTGGCTACGCTCATAACCAGATATGTCTGTAGCAGATGCAAGGGCCTTTTTCCAAACACCCAACTTATCAAGATTCCTGCCTTTACTTCGATAATTAGAAAATGCCGCAGCATACCGTGACTGCTCGTTCTCGATGTGACGAAGCTCCCAAGGTTCCACATCGTAGAACACAGGAATAAACAGGTCATCAGTTTGTTCTAACATAAAAACAAGCTCATCTAGACACCATTTTGACTCTGCATATCCTTTGGAAAAAATGGCTATTTGCACAGCTGATGAGCATATGGCATTCCGAATGGCAAAAGGAATAGAATCTCCCCCTTCTATCTCTTCACGGTCTAGAAATGCCCGGCACTGTCTAGCCTTAAGAAGGTCATACAGTTGTTTAGCAAGGGTGTCTTTGACGTCAGGGCCTCGGTGGCTGATGAATGCATCGTATAGTTTAGGAGATGCGATGGATCTTTCCCGAGGAGATGAGGAGAATGAAGCCATGAATGCAGGATGGAATTGCAAAATGTGAAACTTTTTAATTGCAGAGGGCTGGATTTGATGAAAGGATAAGTAACGTAAGAAAACGCGAAGGGTAGGGAGGAGAGTGCTGGCCTGGTAATTATTATTTGACCGTCCAAGTCAATAATAAAAGAAGAAAACAAGAGCCAAGCCGTCTGAATAATAAAGACAGACATGACATGCCAACCTATTTAAAAGGGTCACGGCAGATTTTTCTCGCCTCTCTTACACTTGATGTAATCTTTTTACTCCTTTGCGTGATATTGTTGTGGACATTTCTTACTTTGTTCACATGGTTGGCACAAAATGGTTGTTGGAGAGTAACTAAACTTTAGAAAAGAAGACTTGGATAAAACAAAATAGTAAGTGGATGAGCAAAAGTTACATGAATATCCCAATATTAATGATGAGATAAAAAAGTTTGTGCTAGAAAAGTTTAGGACGGTTATGTGGACATAGTAGGTTGATCGTAAAAAGGCACTTTATATCAAAGAGTTCAACCCCACGTGGGAGCATGATGAGAAAGATTATCTAAGGATTACAATTAAAGGCAAGGCTAGGCTTCTAGTTGCTCAACTAAGGACTAGGTCTCACGATCTTAGATGTGAGACAAGTAGGTGGGTTGTCCCCAAGGAAGCCTGGGATCAAAGAACTTGTATTTTCTACAGCAAAGGGGTTGTTGAGACTAAATGGCACTTCATCCTCGAGTGTGTTGCTTATGAAGATATTCGTGTCCAATATGAAGACAATTTGAAGGTGGATAATCTAAATGAACTTTTTAATGAGACAAGACTCCTCAAAATTGTTGGCTTCTTGATCAAGATCCATAATCGGAGGGTTGGCATTGAATTGAACTTGAAATAGTTAAAGATTCGATGCTCGATCCCATAGGTTGATAGTCTCATGGACGTCATTAAAAATCAATCATTCATTCATTCATGTTATTAAACTAAACCCATATGTGTGTTTGTGATGACAATGTGAACAAGATAAAAAAAAAAGTTAGAAATCTGCAAAATTAATTAGTGTTGAGTCATTTTATACAAATTTGCTCCATAAGGACATTTATGGGGCTTCAATGTGTTGTCATTTCTTATCATGTGTCAAAACCTTCCTAGGTCTAATCTATAGGGGTTGAAGATCTTTTAAAGCCAAATTTATAAGTTTTTTATTTGTTTTCACCCTTCTTAAAGTGCATATAAGAAAAGTGATGAAATTCCTTAACTTGCAACTCAAGCAAGAAGCCTGGTTTAGTCAAGGGATGGATTGTTCATGAATCCTCCTCTCACAAATCCATGTGGGTGCATTAATGAAGGTGACATCTCCTTGGAATTGGAGGGAAAAGGAATGGAATCCATGTGCCATCCTCCCATTGGGAGAGAGGAGATGACATGGAACCATTAGTTATACCCTCTTTTGAGTCTAAATTAGGGGTTTAATTCATTTTATTACTTGCATCCTTTGTGAAAGGAGGGGAGTGTCTTGTAAAAGGAAAAAAATGGAAGAAGGATGGGAAGAGCTCCAACACTTTGGATCAATCTTCATAAACCTTGGAAGCTTGGGAGGGGTAGGGTTCAAGCCCTTGTATACTTTTCAATTGATGTTAGTATTGTGAATGCATGGTTTGTGCGTATAGGTTAGTCTTGTGTTGTTTTTTGGTCCTTGGGAATGTGTATGTGTGTGAGTAGAAGAATTTGTATGTTGCATTGTGTTATGAACTCGGGTTATTGGTTAGATCTCCTAGCTTGCTGGTGGATTGCATTGTAGTCCTAAGATTTGGAGGTGAACCTTCAATTTGATCATGTATGGAAGTTTGGTGTTATACTTTGTGCAAGTTGAAGGTTTTATTTGAAATTTCCTTGCCATTGAGATGGCATCTTTCATTTTACCAGTGTGGTTTGTATAGAAATCAAGTATGTGAAAGGGGGTCCTTTATAAAATACTACTCCTAGGATTTAAATGTTTTTAATAAGATAAGCACTATTTACAGGGTGTTGTACCCTTTACACAAAAGGCCACTAGGGGAAAAGTTTAGAGAAACAAGACCAACAACACAAACCAAAATAGATCAGAGACAGTGAAATAAAAGTAGAAAAAATTCAACATTGTTGTTATCATGTTGCCTATTTCCCTATTCAAAATCACTTGAAATTTCATGAACAGTGACCTCAAACACCTACTTACTAGCCAATTATCTATGGGATCTTCTCACATTGGCAACCTCAAAACCAACATTGGGATCAGTTACAATCATCTTTTCCTCTTCACAAGTGTTATTAGTATTAACATCCTCTTCCTTATCCTTAGAGGTTACTTCTTTAACAAAGAAGTTGATAGAATTCTTCTTCTCTGAGGATTTAAATGTTATAGTCAAGGTGCATGAAACTTTGTTGGAGTGAAAATTTGATAGAGCTCTCCTTCAATGAATATTATTGTAGAAATGTCATAAAATATAAATATATATATATATATAGAGAGAGAGAGAGAGAACTCTCTTTGGTTGCTATTAGTACTAGTAGTGTTATACTAGTGTAAAATTTAGGGTGGAAACACATCAACAATGAAGTGGAGATAGGTAGAGAAATTACAAAAACATTTAATCATGAGTATCCTCAAAATAAAATTGTATGTTCCCTATGATATTTTCTTAGCTAAATTTGTGGTCTTTCCTATGGAGACATTGGCTATTATTTGATTGTTAAGCTATCTAAAGAGGTTAGAGAACATGGAGCTAACTCATTGGCCCAAAATTGTAGCAAAAGAGAAATTTGATAGAAGGAAGAGCACATGGATGAAATAAAATGACAAGTGGATGAATAAATGGGGTATTAGCATAAAAGAGTACCTAAATAACAATGGGGTAATCAAAAATTATGTGTAAGAAAAATCAAAGAAAGCATGTGGACAAGGAAACTTTGGAGGAAAAGAGAATACTATATCAAGAATTTCAATCCTTCATATATGACCATGCGCAAAAGAACTATATAGGAGTGGAAATAAAATGAAAAGAAAAAATGCTAATTGCTCAGCTAAGAACTAGTTTGTACAAACTTAGGTGTGAAATCAAAAGGTGGATGATACCTAAAGAAGAGTGGAAAAATAAAATATGTTATTGTACTTTGGTACTAGTGGAGACAAAATGGCATTACATCATGAAATGTCTAACTTATAAAGATATTTGGGTCAATTACATTTATATTTTAAATGTGGGCTCTTTGAGTAACTTGTTTGAAGTAGATTACTTGATCAAGATACAAAACAAAAGATCCAAGTTACAAAAGGAAAGGGAGATCAAGTAGGCGATGTTGGTGATTTGTTTGTTTTGATATGTTGTGTTTATTTGTGTTGCTAGCTATATGTGAGTCCTATAGGTTATTTGGCCTCATGAACATTATTAAAAATATTCATTCATTCAATGGGGTTTGAATGAAGAAAAAGAGAGATGGTGCAACATTGATCATTGCTAAAAGAATATTGGACTTGACTTCACTACAAATGAATAGACAATGTTGGTTATATAAATTTTGATTCTATCTACCACTTGTGGATAGGTAAGTGAAAAAAATCCACCCATCTTATCCTATTGGTAAGGGGTCCACAATGACACCACACTATCTCTCATGAAACTAGCATAGATTATCCATGCTTAGCATTTTTTTGTACCTTCAATTTAATTCTTGTGCAAATTTGTTCAATGTCAAATGTTTATATTTGTGAAGGAAAATATCACTTTTTAAGTCTTTGTGTAGATTTATCTAAAAAAATGTACAATTAATTTAGACTAATAATTGAATGTATTATAAGTATAGATATAGGAAATATAAACATTAATGATAATTTAAATGAAAAGTAAATATAATAAATAAAGGTATTAAATAGTCATATGAGTAAAGAATGTAGGAAATTTGACATAGAATTGAAATTTGGATGTAATAGGATTAGAAAAGGTTTATTTTCTTTGTGAGGTCAAGTTCACAAATCTAAGTCAAATTCTAACATTTCTATTGGTCTTACTAAGGGATTTGGATCTCCCACAAGATTTGCATATAAACTTGTCTCATTTCTTGTCCTTCTTTTTTCCTTTCTCTTTCTATCTTTCATGAATCGATAGGATCTCCCTAATAGATTCATAATATTTCCTCTACATATTTTCTAAAATTAACGATGCTACCACCTCATCTATTTTAAACTTAATGATAATCCTCGTAATGTTCATAACAAGGTGGTCCCATAAATTTAACAAAAAACATAGAAAATTCATACATTGATCCTCTTCCTCTTCCATCTTCACTCCAACAAAGTATAACTAGGTCATAATCATATTAAATATAATCATGTATTATGTTATAAAACCACCATACTCCATCTTGAGGGTATACAAATTCTTTCCTAGGAAAAACTTGTTCACTAGGGATTTAGCTTGATAAATCTTTCTCAACATCTTCCAAAGATTCACTATAGTAATCTTTTCATGCACATTTAACAATAGTAATTTGGTCAAATAGATTACAATGTGACCCTTAGCTTACCAATTCTATATGCTCTAGTCTTCTTGTTTCATTCCAACAAGTATGGTTTTGAATATTGCAAACTATATATCTTTATCTATGAGTATATCATCCTTATTGAGCTTCCACAACTCACAGTTTGTGCCTAAGAAATTCTCCATTTCTATTATTGATGTACATGACATCCCTTTTCTACAATAAGATATTATTTTGCATAATCCCCCACTCAATCTAAGATTAGTACAACAAACCTTCAACCTAGAGCCTAGAATTTGAGATGGTTAAGCTCTTATACCAAATTAAAGGAAGCAAGGCACATAAAAATGCCTCCTAAATTGATCTTTGGGAGGAGATATGTATAAATATTTAATGATCCCCACATTATAAGAAATAAAATACCTAAAAAATAAGACAATGTAGTGTCAAAAGTTGCACAACCTTGCAATTTCACACATCATATTGTCCTCTCTTTATCCCTCTAATATAAAATATTTTAGTTAAAAAAATTTAGCACCTAAACTCTTCATTTTTGGCAATTTTGTTATGTTCTTGGGTCTCTAAATCCAGATTTTTCTATTTATGGGAGTGTGTTTGCACAACATGCTAGCATCCTAGGATGAAAATTCACAATTTTAGTGGCCGTTGGAGTGTTACCTTTGTTAGAGTAAATTACATTTGCCTTAGGCTTAAGTTTTGACTTAGGCATAATAAGCATTTATTAATCTGGATGGTTTATTCCCGTGTGAGTAGTTTTCTTACCCGTTAGCATTTTCACGGCTTTAAAACCCTATAACATTATGTAATTTATCATCTCATATTTTTTCCATCTTCTTTGGTGAAGTAACATGGTGCTTGTCTCTATCTCGTTAAGGTTTTCTGCAGTTGATATTTCCTGGGTTATTCACTCTATCATAGTATTAGAGCCACCCAATCTGTGAATCCTTCCTGAAGTTTTCACTGGAGAGATTTTGGGATCATTCATTTTTCTGGCATTTGAAATTTTGTAAATTTCAAAATTGCCTCATTATTCCTTTTTCCGATTATTTCATTCGCTTGCTGACGATTGGAGGCCTGTTGAATTTTCTAGACCATGATTTTCCTCTGGCTGTGATTTGAGGCATTTTTCTGTTAGAGAAACCCTGAATTCAATTATTTGCAGCCGAAGCATTTTGAGGAGGCGTTCTGGAGGGCAGCAATTGTTCCTAGCAAGCGCGATTTGTCTTTGAGACCGAATTTCTGTTCTTGGGTTTTTTCTTGGAGGTCAATAGAACCTGTTGTTGGCCAGTCTTTATTGCCATCAACGGTCACTCTTCTCTTGCTCCCGCCGACATGTATAGAATCGACAGTTCTTTTGTTGAAGGCGCATTTCAATCTGTAGGCAAAAGCACCGAAATTTCTGTGAGTGGAGGTCGCGTTTTTCAACCTGTAGGTCACCATTGCTGCGTTTTTGGGATTCTTGAGATTTGTGACTTGATTTTTCCGCATAAGGCAGATTTATATTTGCAAGCGGAAGGTGGGACGATTTCTTTCATTGCAGGTCGCCTTTCATACTGGTATACTAGTTGCTGAAGAAGGAATTTTTTTCCTGGCTGTGAACATGGGGCGGCATTGGAAAGAATAGATTTTGTGAGGAGCCGAATCCTGTGCAAGGCATCGTTGGGAGGTGTTTCTTTTCGATTTGCCTATGCTCCATGATGTTCCAGATTGCTTTCACTGAGGGCATGATGTTGTTGTTTGGAGGCATTCTATTTGAAGAAATCAAAATCACAGTTTCGCTATTTGAAGGTGCAGTTGGTGGATGATTGATTGCCGGAGTAATTTCACCTTTTGTTGGGTCTATGATTTTTGGCGAAGTTCTTAAATATTTATTTAGGGTTTCCATGTTTCGTAGATATTTCTTTGCTGGGCCTAAAAAGAATTCACTGCTAGGACTTTAATCCCACGTCGACCGCGAAGATGTATGAATCTGTATTTATATATCTTGTGCTTGCATTACTAATGTGAAGTGCTTGTAAAGGGTCTAAGTGTGAACACAGACTTGAATGGTGCTTTGGTGGAGTTTGCTTGGTGTTTGGCACCAATTTTTTTGCCTATTCTCAAGGATGTGGTCATATGGGCAACCAGAATTGAGCCCTCGGTGCTTGCTCGTGCTTCCGAAGTGCCTTTATAGGCCGTTTTTTTTCATTTTCGTGTATCTTTTGCAAATGGAGGTGGATTTTCACAAACCACATATCAACGGAAATGTATTTTTGTCACCTTTGCAATGGTTGAGGAATTTCTCTCTTTTTTTGTTGTTTGGTGGTGCATTTAATCCATTGAAGTTCGACATTGGTCTTGCATCATTTGTAGTATTTGGGAGTTTCTATTTGTTGTTGAAGGTTACTATTTTTGTATTTTTTGGAGTTTTGTCATAGTTGATTATAATATTTTCATTGCATCTTGATGTGATTATGTTGGAAAGGGTGGACTATACACAATGGAGAGATGGTATATTGAAGCACTTGAGATGGCTTCATCTTTTGCCATATCTATTTAATCTTGTTCCCCTCCGTAGTACTGATAGTAAGAAATTTGCATGGAATTGCAAAAGGGATCATGTCCTAGGAGTTATTACAATGCATATTGATGATACCAATTTAATGCTATTGATTATTTTGAGTGTCCATATACTCCTTGGATTAAAATCTAGGAAATACATGGAGATCTTGATACTCAGCCATTCCCAAATGATCCTGTTTCAAATTGTCTAGTGCCTCTTCATTTTTCAAATAGATACCCTATGTTCATGCTACTATGCAAGATTTTGAAGTGTTGGAATACTTTAAATCTTCAGATGAGGATGACGAGGGTTCTTCAGATGCTCCTTCTTCTCCATCAAAGACAGTTGATGTACCTTCACCTTCAATGATTCATTGTGCAGAGTCATTGATTGAGACTACTATCATTCCTATTCTGCAGGACCATTCATCTTGTGTTGATGATTCATTGTGCACATCCAGTGATTCATCACAACTAGTATCTCATTGCCTTACTCATTGGGATTCATATTTGTTGGGCATTGGTTGCTTGTTCGTAGAATCTCATATTTCAAATTTGGAGGACACATTTGAGGGTATATCCCTCCTATTTGATGATAGTTGTCATACAAATGTTGTCACCCCATTTCAGTCTTTGGAGATTGTTCAACATCAATTTCCAGTGGTAGGTCTTGTTTTTCACCTTCTGTTGTGATTGGGCATGTTCCTAATTGGTTCGTGGCATCATCTTCCAAGGTCTTGGTGACACATGAGCAAATTCTAGAGACACTATCATACATTTTCATGCTTCTTTCTTTCAATTCCTATCTAGAATGGGAAGCATACCTGCATTTGTATTTGGTTTTGTTTCTTTTGAAAGGGAGACAAGTTGTTTGTAGACATTGGATCATATTTTGTCTTCAGGAACCTACCATTTTTGCAGGTGATTACACATTGTGGGGGGCTATATAGTCTCACTTTTTCCCTCTTATGAGGGGGCCATTGATTGTATATACATGATGTATGTAGTCCTTGGGAGGTGTGATTGAGTCCTCCATCCATGCATCATTTTTTTTTCTTTTCTCTCTTTTGGAGAGGGGTTTTTTCCCATAGGGTTTTTCTCATTTTTCTCTAATTGCGAGAGATTTCTTTTTTGCATTGTAAATGGGTACCTAACATGGTTGTGTAGCCGTGACCTATATTGCATCTTCATATTTTCATTTGAATTCTCCCTAATTTGCACTTAAGGGGGGGTGTTAGAGTAAATTACATTTACCTTAGGCTTAAGTTTTAACTTAAGCATAATAAGCATTTATTAATCCAAGTGGTTTATTCCCGTGTGGGTAGTTTTCTTACCTATCAACATTTTCATAGTTTTAAAAGCCTGTAACATTATGTAATTTATCATCTCATATTTTTTCCATCTTCTCTAGTGAAGTAGCATGGTGCTCCTTTCTATCTCGTGAAGGTTTTCTGCAGTTGATATTTCCTAAGTTATTAACTCTATCAACCTTCTTGCATTTTTTTTTGGAAGTAACTCTCTTACATGTAGTCACATTGAACAAAATCAATTCAACTTGCTATTTTGAAAAAAATAAACTTTATTTTTTCTCTCGCTCACATGTTTGTCTCTACAACTTTTCAAATAAGCTCTCTAACTTTGATCATATAGCAAGCTCTCTTTCACTTTGCATGATATTTTCTTGAATTTTTTGTGATCACCATCTTCATGGGACTATGCAAAAAACAATATTGAAGCAACACGATTCTCCTTGGAGGTTTTTCATTACTTCCAGGTGGTTTTATTATATTTTTGTTCCCTTCATTTTACTTATCTTCCTATATTAGCATTTGGAGATCTCAGGGATAAAATATTGTCACTAAATTTATTCATATTTTAGTCTATTGCATTTATATTTTGAAGCTAGATCATGTTTGTATTTATTCCAGATATTATTCAAAATTTTGGTTTTCATGGAGGTAGAAATACCAAAATGGGGGGTTTGATTAAGGCAAGCCCCTAAAAACAACCAACCAATTTATTTTTTCTTTTCATGTGCAATTTGTTCTTCAAGAATTGGAAAACTTAATCTAGTTATATCTTTCAAAACTTCTCTTTTGTTATTGAGTTTCTTATTTTATTTCAATAGCTATCTTTATTGTTATTTTCAACATATAGTATATTTATCATTCTTCGCAAGCCTATTATTTGTATTTTATGTGTGTATCGAATACAGTTTTGGATGTTCTATTTTTCTATTACATATGCATTTGCATCGAATGATAACATGATGTGAGGAATCCCATGATACACAATGGTGTTTGTGGCTAGTGCTTCTAGAAAGTCACAAAATGTTCTTTGAGACTAGTACTTATTATTTCTATATGAAGTAGATTATAATTTTTATTGTGTAAAGATATAATTTCACCAGTTCTCTATAGTTGGAGATGTTAAATTGTAATTGAATGTTTTATATTTCCATTTGTAATTTATAGTTATATACAATTGTAAATGGATAATCTAAATAGTCTTTAAAAAATTTGATCCATCCTTTAGTGTATTATATAATCTCAAAAAACTTAGATTCTCTCTACTAGATTACTTTTTTATATAATACATAATATATTCCACAACTTGAGGGTTTACATGGGGACAAAAATTTGGGAGAAAAGCCCCAACTCCAAAAGAAGTTCACCACTTGAACTATTCAAAAACAACTATGGTTACAATATAATTTGTAGGCCATATATCTTGCAAGAGTACTAGGTTAACATATACAAAATTAGATTACTTTTGATAGCATAGTAGTATAGGTACAAGTAAACTCACAAAGCTTACACTAATCCATCCCAAGCACGAAATAATGAAAGTACAAACTAGAAACCACTAAATGGCTTTGGATTAGCAAGCTATGGAGATGTATGACACCCAAGATGGTTTATCTAGGCTATTTTTACCATTCATAAATTTCATGTATTAGAATATTTGACCATACAAACTTAGGTGCCCCAAATTTTCTTCATTCTCTCATGTAATATATGCTCCGTTAAAAGTGTCCAAACTTGTCGTAATGTTGACCAAGATAACAATGTAACTATTATGTATCATAACAATTTATTGCAAGCAACCCCCATATTATGATGTCATAATATGTTATTATGACTCATGATGATGCATGATGCTCTTATAACCTCCTCCACACTTCACAAGATGCCAACACATGCTAAGGAGTTCCACTTCAATGTGGGACATCCCACTCCATGGGTAAGGAAAAAATAATAAATGTGAACATTAGGAATAGAATTTTGAGACAAATTTTCCCAACATGAGTTAGAATCTCGAGGTTAAGAACTCTTATATTCAAGCATTGGGAGATACATTTTATGTTCATACTTAGACATATTGAGTGGACATATCATCATTGGATGATTCTAGTGCCATTAGATGATATGAATTGAGATCTTACCTACATTATCTCTTACTTATTAAGAGTTTAGTGTTGCTTCTAATAGGGGACCTCCAATGATTCAATATATCCTTAAAGTAAATATTTGGACATCTAAGGATATTCTTGTGGGGTCTATATGAATTTATGGACCGTACATGGTTTCATTGTGCATTTGTTAACCTTCTTCATGTACTCTCCATATAGAAACTACAATAGAGGAGAAATATTCCATGAGTAGATTTTAATGGTAAAAGCATAAATAATAGAATATAATTTTGAATGTATCTATCAACAATCATAAATGAATAGAGAAAGGTGATATTCAATATTTTTTCTCTATTAGACCATATTACTACTCTATCTTGCATGGTAATTAATAGGTGGCATGAAATATGAAATGCAAGTTATAACATGTATAGGAGATGAACCTTTGTAAGCACTTGTTTCTATTTACAAAAATTGAATTGAATATTAGAAATATAATATGACCCCTACAATTAGTTGTATTCATAAGAAACAAGGAATTATATGTGTAGGAAAAATAATACATGAAAAAAGTAAATGCTTAATCATATAAGCATATAATCATGTAAAATACCAACCATGAGTGAATATATTAGTGATATAAATTTCAATGTATGAAATGATAAGTAGGATAGGAACATGGGATAGAGATGATATTAGAGAATAGTAATATTTTTATAACATCAAAAATTGCAACCATAAAAATTTCACATTGTATCTTACACCCACTCTAGCACTTTAGCTCACATTATCTTGATGCCAACATGTTAGAACTCTTTTGTTGTACTTTTTCTAATCCTCGTTTCATTCCTAAATTTTTTAATCTTTTATTTGGTCCAAAATATTTGGATGAGAATGCTAGCATCCTACCATAAATCATGATTTAGTCATTATTTCTTAGGAATTTCTCTTGCCTACCAACGTTTGCACTTAGAAGATAACTACACTAAAGAGATTTGAGATGGCTATCCACCTTTTTTCCTCTCTTTGACCTCACTTAAACAATTCTTTCAATTTTTCATCTCTTTCACTTAAAAATTTAATTTATGGCTCTCAAAGTCTCATTTAAATTAGATTGTGTATTCTCTTTATTGTTTTTGAGCAACCTCCTAGTGTTCCCTATATGTGTAGACTTTCACTTTTTGTTTTTTACATTCATTGACATTTTGGTAGTTCATCTTCATCAAGACCAATAATATCCTTTTGTGCTTGCTACAATGTTTTAGAGGTGAAATTTATTTATTTATTTTTCTTGAATATCTTCTTGTTTTCTCATTTCTTTCTTTATTTTATCTTAAGTGTTATTGAATTTGGAATTGCATTTACATTTCATAGTTTTGTTATTTCTCTCTCATATTTTTCTTAGCACAACTTTTGTATTTTTCATTTTATTTTCTAATATTACCAAAGTTAGGTTGCTATTAAGGTGGAATACCAAAACAAGGATTTGACCTAAATCCAAATCCTTAAAGAACCAAAAAAATATTTGTATTTATTCTATTGTAGGGTGATCCCACAATAGTGGGTTACACTTTTGGCCAAACTTGACATTGAAATGAACATTTTGAACTAAATCTTCACTTTTAGATAGCTATAGTTGCCAAACCATGAGGAATTTGAAGATGATGCAAACTAGTGATTTGTGACATTTTGTCTGTAGATTCTAAATATATATATTTTAAAAAAATTGGAATCAAATTGCATTTATTTTTCCATCTCCTTTGATAACTAGTTTTTTTAGAAGCGAATCGGGTAGCACGACCCCCTTAAACTGCAGTGCGCTTGTAAACTTTTTAACGTGACCAGCGGCGCTGGCGCGACACACCCTCCGGTACCACAGGACAGGAGGAGACTAGAACTCGTGACCAGCAGAGCCGCAACAGAATTACTTAGCCAACCGAGCTAGGGCCCCCGCCCTTGATAACTAGTTTTTAACAGTAAAAGCCATTTTTAAATAGTGATATGTACTATAAACCACATAACTTCTTTTTCTATGAAGGAAAAAATTCTAATTATTTTGAATTTAGATTTGTAACTACAATATCTAGAGGATGAATTTGGTTTCATAATGTTTTATTGAATTTTTTTAATTAAGTTTTGAAGTCAAACCAATTACAATTTAGACATAGGTGTACTATTAAGAGCATAACATTTTTTGTATGTATTGGAATTCAATTTTTTTTTGTTGGAATAAGGACATAAATAACTAGAGGGCATGTATTTTTTAGAAAAAAATCTCTATTTTCCTATCTTTTCGTATGTGTGAAACAAAGACCTCGATGTTCACTAAAAAACCTACATTCACAAGAAATAGAAAATAAATATAATAATCAAATTAAATATATTTAAAATTATACTATTTGGGAAGCTCATAATAAGGACTACATACTTACAAAACATAAATTTTAAATGAATTCATTTGATCCCCCAAAAGGTAAATGAAAAATGGTTTTTTATTAGCATTTTGATAGGTGTAGAGGAGACTCCATTATAGGTTTGGTTTAAAACTAACAGGGTTTTATCTAAGGGGGTTTGATCTAAGGGGATTTGATCAAACCCTCTTCAATTAAAATCCTTTAAATGGAACCTTTCAAGGCTTAAATCATTATATTTTCTAAAAATATGTAGTTTTAGGAAAAAATCAAGATGTCCCAAAAAGTGTAACATATTATCGTGGCAGCACCTTGTGTTGTAGGTTATATTGAAGAGGAGAACACTCCATCTTCCTTCTTGTTTCGTGATATGTTTCCATGTCCATTTTATTAATTTCTTCCAATAGGATACCATACTTGACTATTATTACATTGTTGTTACTTAGATAGAATTCTTCATAGTAATTTTGGATATTAGTATTTAAACATGCAAGTGATGATTCCTTTTACAGACTAGTGTCCCAGGTTTTTTGTTTTCTTGCACTATTTTCCACACAGATGACTAACATTTGACATAATCAACTTCATATTTTTTATTCTAGATTCCCCTTTTCTAGTATTTTTCATTTCTACATTTAATTTGTGATTTCTATGTATGATTGTTATGTTATCAACATAGTTTATTTCTTCAATTATTGTAGTTTCATTTATTAAAATAAATAATTATTTAGAGTTAAAACACTAAAATGGTTAACTAGCATAATCTCAACAATACAAATTATTTTTAAACATAAACCTAGGCTAGTTGCCTAATGTAGAGAAATTCAAATCACTTAGTAAGAGAAATAACTCTTTTTTGCTAAGTCAAATTTTGATCTCTATATTTTGTAAAGCCATCATTCTACCCATAAAAAATTTAAAACTCTAAAAAACTTCAAAAACTTCAAAAATTAAACATTCAAACCCTACTTCAAATTCATTTTTTGAGTTTGGGATCGCATGTTGTGAACCCTTTCATGAGTTTCATGACCTAATCTTCACACTCAAAAAATATCATGGAAACAAGTTACATAAACTTAAACATAACTTCTCATGGCATTACAATTCCTTTAAGAATTGGTTCAACCTTCAATGCAACTCCATTTACCCAGTTAACCACTATAGAAACTTCTATAATAAATTTACAAATAAGCTCTTTGAACATTGGCTTCCATGATATGAATGTTAGTTTCAATCATGAGGCCACTCTTAGTGTCTCTCAAACTTAAGTGTATTATCTCAATTAACACTTTGAATTTTTGTACAAAAATCATATAAAATGAGAGTATGTTTAACCAAGTCATTCCTATGGTCAAAGCCTTTCATAACATATTAGATATTCATTCTAATGGTATAGATTTTCTTAGGATTTTGGCACATGTCATGCCTAGTGATATCCCTCCTCTAACAATGGCTTTAGGTTCATAATATAATGTAATTGGCACACAATTCATTAGTCATTGCCACCAACCACTACACACATGTCCTTTAATACATAAATGGCTAAAACCACAATATAGTTAAGGGCACTACTTTCCTTATCTTCAAGTTTTGTCCTTTTATCTCCATACATGAACTATGGATCTCATGGTGTAAACCCTAGCACCTTTGGCTCACATATAGTCCCTTTGCATGTTATGACTACTACCATTGCCACATCCATCACTACTCCACCTCATCTACACATAATTGATCCAATTATCATTCAATTAATACAAAATGTTGGTCAATTGTAGCACCATCCTATGGTCTCTACCTCTTCCACTCAATCACTTTTCCCTCCATATTATAGAAAACGTCCACTTTATTTCCCTATTCTTGTTACTCATTTTCCTATGGGGTTCAATGTTCCCTACCTCAAAAAATGTAATGTTAAAGATTACCTACAAATTCACATGTCTTCTTTCACTATATTGTGTAGTGATTTCATTTTTTGGGATTCTTTACTGGAAAATATATTACTATAGTCACTCAAAATATTGTGCATTGAATTAGTCTTGCTCACTCTCAAACCACTATTAAATATTTTAACTAGTTTTTGAATAAGTTCCTCCAACATTTTCAAGCAATAAGGGACCATGTCTACTTTGGAATCAACCAAGTATCAAATGGTGTTAATAGAAGTAACAAATTTGTGGTGAAGCCAAATAAAAATTATAGATATAAACAAATCCTTTCCTAAACATTCTTCTAATTTCATTGGTTTTGTACCTACTTCCTTTGTGCTAGATTCTAACATTGTGGTTTTTCATCATCTTTGGTGGAGATTTTCCCTTGATCATCTTAAGAGTGAGATATTCCTAAACTACCTTATCTTTCTCCCTTACCAACATTCCTAATTACATCTATGATGGTACTTTGCACATTCCTGCAAACTTCAATAGGGAGTACTAGTTGACTCTAGCACCTTTGGCTCACATATAGTCCCTTTGCATGCTATGACTACTACCATTTCCACATCCATCGCTACTCCACCTCATCTACACATAATTGATCCAATTATCATTTATTTAATACAAAATTTTGGTCAATTGTAGCACCATCCTATGGTCTTTACCTCTTCCACTCAATCACTTTTCCCTCCATATTATAGAAAAAGTTCACTTTCTTTCCCTATTCTTGTTACTCACTTTTATATGGGGTTCAATGTTCCTTACCTCAAAAAATATAATGGTAAAGATGACCTACAAATTCACATGTCTTATTTCACTATATTATATAGTGATTTAATTTTTTGGTATGCTTTACTAGTAGATATTTTACTATAGTCGCTCAAAATACCGTGCATTAAATTAGTCTTGTTCACTCTCAAACCACTCTATTAAATATTTTAACTAGCTTGTGAATCAGTTCCTCCAACATTTTCAAGCAATAAGGGAGCATGTCTACTTTGAAATAAACCATGTATCAAATGGTGTTAATAGAAGTAACAAATTTGTGGTGAAGCCAAATAAAAAAATTATAGATATAAAAAAATCCTTTCCTAAACATTCTTCTAATTCCATTCGCTTTGCACCTACCTCCTTTGTGCTAGATTCTAACATTGGTGGTTCTTCATCATCTTTCTTTGATATTGTAGGGATGGTGGAGATTTTCCCTTGATCATCTCAAGAATGAGATATTCCTAAACTACCTTATTGTTCTCCCTTACCAACATTCCTAATTACATCTATGATGGTACTTTGCACATTCCTACAAATTTCAATAGGAAACCCATTTAGGGAGTACTAGTTGATCCTACCAATATGGTTAATGTTGTGACAAAAAAGATCTCATATGTGCAGTATCTCTATAGAGATGGGTATGAGAAACTAGAAGTATTTATGTCAACCCATGGTAACTCAAATATCCCCACCCTAGGTTTGATTATTATTTTGGTTTAGGTAGGACCTAAATTCCTATAAGTTCCCTTTTATATCATCTTGAGCTCTAATCACTTCCATGTGAAGTTGGTTCATATATCGCTCACTTCCACGAAGATAGCCACCTTTGTTGTGTAGAAGTTTTTGAAGTTGCCTCGTGATGGATTCATGTATATATTCCACCATTATGTATTGCAATCAATTTTATTGTGGGGGAAATTCTCTTGGATTATTTCTAGCCAACCCTCATAGCACTTCTTATGTCCTATGTAGATTTCTTGTTCGAATTATATCATAAATTCAAGGTGGCTTGAAAAGAATATTTATTTGGTTACCATCCTTACTCCTTATCTTTTCTAGTGGAATCCTCTTTAGTTCCTATTATTTGAAGGTTTCTTATATTCTCATCCCCACCCCTTCAGTGGCAAAGGGAAATCCATCTTTGCTAGGATTCCTCCATTTCCTCCCTTAGTCTCATAGCCTCTATTGGTAGTCTTGATTCCTCCCTTAGTCCATGTGGCTACTAGAGGAAAGCCACCCATTCCATGCAAACCTCCCCATTTGGTTGCTCACCCTTTTTTGGTTACTCCAATTCCCCCACTTGTCTCTTTAGTAGTAATGAGAAAGTAAGCTATGATGATAGAAACTCCATATGGACCTATGGCCCCTTGCCTCCTAGTGTTGGCTCCAATTCCTCTAGGTTCCCCTTCAATTGTATGAATAAAGTGACTAATGATAAATGATTCCTCATCCCCTTGTGGTTTCCCAAGCTATGATATTTAATTTCATCACTCTTCCTATCCTTGAGATAAAGATGGGAAAGTAATTGATGTTGGTAGACCGTCTCTTCCCCATAGCTATGTCTAATACCTATAATAATTGAAACCATATTTTAACATATATTAAGTGCTACCATCATGTTGTAGCTAGAGAATGTGCTAATTTCTTGGAGCTTCATATCGAGTGTTCCCCTTCTATGTGGAAAACTCCTAATTTACACTTAGAGATATGGGGAGAACCTTTTGATTCTTGTGTTGTATGTGGTCGATTTGATTCTCACAAGTAGTTTCATCTCCATGTTTAGGGTGTCCAATAAGCATTATGGAGTGGTTTGATATGATAGATCTTAGAATCTATAATTCTTCCTTGGTCTTTACATTCATTGGGCCTCTAATGGGATCTTCAATTTTCAATAAAACTATGCTCTTGATTTGCTTCAAATATTTTGCATGGCTGATTGCAAGCCTGCCCCTACACCATTTCAATCAAGTGTTGTACTATCTACCAATTTCTCTACTTACACAATTGATACTACTTTCTATTGGTAGTTGGTTGGAAGTAATTTACATTTGAAATATAGGCATCTTGATATTTCCCTTGTGGTTGGACTTGTCTCTCATTTATCTCAAGGGCCTCATGAGAGTTATTGAAAGGTAGCCAAATGTATCTTGAGGTATATTCAAGGCACATATCATTTTGGTATTCACTACACATTAGGAGTCTCTTTGATTATGATCTTCACCATCTAAAATTGAGTTGGTGATATTGATGATAGAAAGTTTACTACTTTTTCTTTTGCCTTGGTTCTAGCCTAGTTGCATAGTCTTGCAAGAAGTTATCTACTATTGTATTATCATCAATAGAGACTAAATATTGAGGTAAGATTTTGGCTAGCTAGGAGGTTCTCTAGCTTCAAAAGTTGATGACCAAGTTTGGATTCCCTCTTAATCATCCCACCACTCTTTGCTATGATAATCAAAGTGATATTTAGATTTCATGTAGACTAATGGAGCATCAAAAAATTGAGCAAGTTGAGATCAACATGCACTCCATTTGACAACTCATCTAAGATGGTGTTCTCAACTTGGAATACTTTCCTACTAAGACACAAGTTGCAAACATATTCACTAAGCATTTGGCATTGCCTTGAATTATCTTTATTTATGATTGATGATTGGGGTGAAGGAGGACATTTCCTTGGGAAGTTTTCTTGAGTCCTCCCTTCACTTGTGCATGTTTTCTCTCTTTTGGGGAGGATATTTTTTCCTATAGATTTTCTTTTTTCTCTTTATTTGTGAGAGATCTTTATACATGAGTGCCTCATCATGTCCAATTGTTAAGACCCATCTTTGCATCTTTACATTTATTTTGTCCTCCCTAAGTTGCACTTAAGAGAGGGTGTTGATGTGTGTAACAACAAAAATAGTACACCCCACCTTTGAGGAATATAGGACAAGGGTAGGGTTCCTATTTCACACTTGCTACACTCAAGGACACCTTAGAGATCTCAATCCGAATGTAGAAAGGGAGAAAGACATCTTTCAATAAACTATCCTAGGGTCATATTAGAGACTAATGAGGGGTTCACCACCAAGATAGGGCTTGAAAATACTAATGAAAAGTAAGGTCTAATTATGAACTCAATGATATGTAAGACTTGAATGAAACACTTAGAAATGTAACGAAATCAAAACAAAAAGCCAAGAGATCAAAGGTGTCCATATGGGAACCTGAAAGGGCTTGAATGAAGTCTTGAAATGTTGCAAACACTAAATTTAATGTTGAGTGGAACTCATACGCCATTCTGGGTGATTTAGTCCTAAACTGAGTTTTCTGTGCCAAAACTAGAATCTGGCAGTGCCTGATTTGAATCTCTAGCAACCTTGAAAATTGGCAGTACTAGGAATCATATGCCCAAGGTGGTGTATCAATCCTAGTGTGATTTTTTGGAGGATTAATATTTGATTCTTCCCTCCAATCTCTTTTGTTTCTACCACACCTTGTTTCTGGATCTAAAACCTTGATTTTAGACCTATAGATGATTTTTTAGTGAATATTACAACCTTGTAAATGAGGGGACAACTTCAAAAACTTTCTTCAAGATTGTAACCTAATCTTTGATGATCCTTCAAGCTCTAAGACACCTATATCTGCAATCACACATGTAAAAAGGAGAAAAACTTGTTTGTTAGAGGGTAGGGGTTTTCCTAGGTCAAATCCCTTTTGGGTAATTAAACCAAGTGATGAGATAATGAAATAAGGACATGGAACATGAAACATGAACAATGATACCTTGAATTATGTCTTGTAAATCTACAATCAAACATGAAATGGCCATGAAGGATGTAGATCTAGATCTTGAGATAAGTGTAGAACAATGCTTGACCTTGGATCATGAATGCAACATCACAACACTAGCTCAATAACATGCTTGATGCTTGATACCTTGACATGATGAGGGATCTTGAATTGTTGCAACAAATGATGAATAATTTACCCTTGAATGCCTTAGAAATTATCTTGAATGCTCTCTTGATGATCTTGTAAAGTCTTGGAATGTTTAAATCTTGAGTGCTTGACTTGATATCATGAATGCTTAATCTTGCTTAGGTGAAATAATGATTTTAGACCATGGGGTAAGTGCACCAATATGGTTCCCAAAAAAGGGGCTTAAGTGGCCATTTTTTTTCTAAAATCAGGAAATACTAACCTTGGACGTGAAATTGAGGATAGCTACACTCAAAAAATTTTGATAGAACAAAAACAAGGACCACAATGCTTCGAGTCTACTTTCTAAACTACTAATTTATTTTGAAAATGGTTGAGATTAAGGGGTTCAAAAGAGGGACACACACAAATTGATGTTGTTTCTGTCAGAAAAACATAACATAGCAACTCTTGTGTGACCCGAGCACGGTGGACTTTTTGTAGTTTTTTAAAAATTGTCTGTGCAAAAAGTTAGATAAATGCAGATGTAGTGGTTGACTCAAATATTTTTTATAAATTTTTTTAATCGACATTTGATTTTCACACTTCTATGGGCAATTCTAAGTAGAATTTTGGCCATGCTCCCCTTAAATTTTTTGAAACTACGATTTTTAAAAAAATTATTTTTTTAAAAATTGTAGAATGGAGTCTAGTTTCTAAAATGTAATTTATTTCTAAATTTTGATGAACAGCTAATTTATAGCTTAAAAAAAAAAATACCAAACACTCCGCTTTTGAAGAAAAACGGACATACAAACAAAATAAATTATGGATGAAAGGCTTAACATTGTTAGAAAGTGAAAAAAATTACATCGCTGGAAAGCTAATAAAGAACCTAACATTACCCATGTGTTCGATTTTCTTGATATTGAACCAGATGCAATCTTGATGGTGAGCACGAACCCGATTATGTGAAAATTTGTTGAATTTGGAAAAAACACGTCTCTGGTCTTTGGGAATGCACTCCAAGCCTTTGGGTTGGTATTCCAAGGCAAATACCAAAGCTAAAGCT
>VDFB02044271.1:0-25715 GCA_007258455.2 Sequoia sempervirens | reverse complement strand
TTTGTCTTTTCCAAGCATTTACTTGGTGGTGAACCTCTAAAACCTTAAAGAACCCCTTGCTAGGTCTTCCTTGTTGATAATTGACTCACCTTGCAAGGTTGATAGTCAATCCAATTAGGACTCCTAGGACATAATTGAATGGCCGAAGGAGAATAAGTGGTCTAACCCCCACACCATTTTCTTTCTGGTTAATTTTGGTGAACCCGACTCTTTTTGAGCATTGAGTTCATTAAAGTTGTAGATAGGTTGTGTTCATTCTTCCATTGCATCTTGCATTAGTGAAACTACATATATGTTGCATTTTTTCTTTCTTGCATCATTCCATTTCATTCAATAACTGGAAATTTCACTGTTCATCATCCTAATTGCATTTAGAAACATTCTTATTGCATTCAAAATTCAAAAAAATTGTGCATTCAATTGCTTGTCATTAGTTACTTTTCTTTGCATTCATTTGCATAGTTTTACGTTTCTAAACATCAGCATCCTGAATAGGAAACCTATGAACACTATAAACAATCTAGAGGGTATGTACAAGATCATGATGGGCCAAAAAGTGACAATATGATGGGTATTGTAGGGTATGTGGCTAACGAATTTTTTCTTACCCAAAATTGATGAAACAAAAAGGGTTTTTAAAGGATATTCACAGCTTTCCACCAATATAAATTATGCTTTACTTTGAATTTAATAAATAATTATTATTCATTTTCTATTTGAATTACGGATTAATAACACGATTGATAGGTCGATTGAAAACATCTTGAGCTTCAACAATATCACATTTTTCAAATCTAAAATATGTGTCACATTCTATACTCTACATACTATTAATTTTTAAAAAAGAATCATGAAGTTTTGACCAAGTTAAGGTGGTTAGACATATGAGTTTTTATATTTTTTAAAAGTTGTAATAAAAAATTCATAATTAATTATTTACTTGGAAAA
The DNA here is from genome assembly GCA_007258455.2 of Sequoia sempervirens. Taxonomy (NCBI): domain Eukaryota; kingdom Viridiplantae; phylum Streptophyta; class Pinopsida; order Cupressales; family Cupressaceae; genus Sequoia; species Sequoia sempervirens. Next base: position 24,767 of record VDFB02044271.1, on the reverse strand, counting down.
ATTACAAAAAATATGTTTCACATTGGGACATGAGTCCTCTACTTATATCTAAAATCTTATAAAAAATATTATCATTTTATTGTGGCTAGTGGCCGATGACACCCACTTCTTATTTTCCTTTTTTCCGGAATTTAAGTACTATCGCATTGAAATTTCAATTTTTCACCAAATTTATTTAAAAACCTAGCAGCTTAGATGAAAACTACATTCAATTTGCTACGATTCTATTCTTACATATTTTGAAATAATGAGATAATCATTCAAATTTTTATGTCAAGCTCTTACTCGATTTTTCTAATTTTTGCCACTGTACGGCCCTTTTCCATGATGATTTTGCACGCACTCCTAGAATTTGTTGATTTTATGAGAAAACCTCCGCTTAGGAGGATCCCACAAAAGTTGGTTTACAACTCTGTGGAGATTTCGATTTTGTCGGAAATCACATTTTTTGGAAAATAATGACGAAGCCCTTTAAAGGTCCATTTAAAGTATTCCAATTGAAGATGGTTTGATACAAAACTACCTTTAGATCAAACCCCTGGATAGAACCCACTAGTTTAAAACCATACCTATAATGGAGTATCTTCTACACCTATCAAAATGTTGATAAAAAACCACTTTTCATTTACCTTTTGTGGGATCAAATGAATTCATTTAAAATTTATGTTTTGTAAATATGTGGTCTTTATTATAAGTTTCCCCAAAAGTATAATTTTAAATATATATTTTATTTTATTAGTACATTTATTTTTTATTTCTTGTGAATGTAGGTTTTCACCGAAATCAAGCACTATGTTCACACGCGGAAAATAGAAGATTATCAAACAATATTTTGAAATATAAGGAGTGTACCAGATATTTAAGTCCCATCCAACAAAAAGTGAATTTTGACACATAAGAAAAGTTATGTTATATGCTGCACCTATGTCTCGAATTATAATTGGTTTGACTTGAAACTTGATTAAGGAAAAATATTCAACAAAAACACTATGAAACCAATTGGAAGCACTGTATATCATAGTTACAAATCTAAATTTGAAAAAAATAGTTATATTCTTCATGAAAAACTCCTATACAGGTAAGAAAATACCTCTTAAAAATTGTGTTGGCTGAAAAACTATTTTTGAAGGAGATGGAAAAGAAGTGCAATCCAATTCCGTAAAAATTTTGGTAAAAAATATATTTAGAATCTATAAACAAAATGTCACAAATCACTAGTTTGCATCATCTTCAAATTCCTCACAGTTTAGCTGCTATAGGTGCCCGAAAGTAAAGATTTAGTTAGAAAAAATTAGTTTAGTGTCCAGTTTGGCCAAAAATTGTTAACCAGTATTGCGCGATCACCAGGACTAAAACACCCTTCCTAGAATCTTAGTCCCTGTATAGGTTTCTATCTCAAAACCTTGTCTCTATTGTTTGCTATCTATTTCAGTCCATGGAACTTCATAATTTCACCAGTAGGACTAAGACGCCCTTATTGTCGTCTTTGTCCCTGTTGACTTCAACTTTTCAATTTTCAAGATCTAAAATCACTTTTTGTGCTTTTGTTTGATGATTCCAATTTTCTATTACAGTTTGCATAATTCTTGTTATTCCAATTTCTTTCATTTCAAGTGTAATTGCAAGCATAGGATATTGTGTTCATGCACCTTCTTTTATTTATCCCTTGTATGAGTTGTAGTACTTGGTATCTTGCTACTAATACTATGGTTAGATGAAATGTGAGACTCATGGGATCCCACATTAAAACACTTGTTATGGATCTTGGGTTATCAAGTTCTCTTACTTCTGGTGTTGGTATTAGTTCACTAGGTATGGACAATACCTTTGATACCTCTTTTGCTATGTCGAGTGTTCAAGTAATGGTTGATCAATATCCCTCAAGAAAACATAATGAAAATGCATGAAGACCTAGCTCATTTATAAGACAACATGAGTACTAAAAAAATTTCCAACATTGTTATACTTGCCATAGATAGTATTCACCACATGATGGAAGGTGATGAAGGACTCAAATTTGTGCATAACATAGCTCATATCTTTGGAAAACATCTTACTTCCACCACTAATGGTGCTCAAGCTTCAAACAATGTACAAAGCCAAGGAGGAAATCAAACTCCTCCCCCTTCAAACATAACATCCATTCAAACCTATAACCATCCTCAAGTGACAACAATGATGCAACCAACTAGCAATATCCTTCCTACCTCAAACATTTCCACTAGTGCTCCTTATACTTATGTGGCATCTAATCTTATATTTCCTCCTATAAGCAATCCATTCATTGGTCCTTCCAATACATACACACCACCACCATATTCACCTCCATCTCAAACCACAAGCAATGATCCTATCATTAATCACCTTTTACAAAGCCTTTCATCCATTCAACGTCAAGTTTCCACCATAAATCAAAATCAAAATGGTCCACCTTCATACTATGTTAATAGTAGCCCACTATTTTTGGAGATATTGAGAACTTGGGTGCCACAAGGTATAGAGATCCCTATATTTGAGAAATATGGAGGAAAGGGAGATTCTTCTAATCATGTTAATGCCTTTACTACTTTGTGTAGTGAATTTATCCTTGATGTAATACCCCCATGTTTGTTGATTCATTAGATACTCTTGATACTCTTTGATATTGTGTATACTCTATGATACTCTATGTGGTGGATTTATATTTGATCATGTGTGGTTTCTTAGTTACTTGCTTACTGCTCTTTACATTATGTGTGACATTTGATGATACATTATACACTGATGATTTGGTTCGTTATGCAATGATGTTCTTTAAATTTATATGTGATGATGTATTTCTATGATATTATGTTTATGATGACATGTTCAGTGTATAATGGTGAAAGGATGGAGTAGTACCACTCGCTCGTGAGTGCCCTGCTACCCCGCTATTACCTTTCACGGTGTGTTTTCAGTGGAGATTATATGTTACTTGATGTTTATCTGTTTGCAGATATTGCAGGATTAAAAGTCTCGATTCCACCTACTTCGGCAGGACAGGGCGAGCACAAAATGAACCCAACGGGTACGATGTTGTTAAAAGGAGTTGTTAAGGAAGAATTCCCATCCCAAGTCCATCATGTCGTTAGGAGATTATTGAGTCGTTTTGACCTAGTCTTGTATTGGTATTTTGATTTTTGAGTTAAATGATTTATTTAATTTATTTATGGTTTGGTGATAGTTAATTCAATTATTTTATATTTAGAAGATTAATTAAAGTTATTTTATTAATTATGATCTAGTAAGTATTGAAGTTAATTAAATTTAATTAAAAGTTATTTATTTACTAAAAGCTTGTTTAAATTAAATTTTAGAAATAAGTGGTGGTGATTAAAAAGTTATTGTTTAAAAAGTAATTAAAAGAGAAAAGCTGGAGATATTCTTGTGGGGGTTATTTTGAGAATAAAATTAATTAATTCAAAATCTATTTTGTGTGAAGAGGAACAGGAACAGGAACAGGAAGAGGCAGGGGGCTGTAGAAAGGGGGATTTTGTATTCTTTTTGTGGGGTGACAATAAAAACAAAGAAGGGGGGGTATGCAAGAGGATTAGGAGGATGGTTTCAGATTTTGTTTTGGAAAAGAAGCTGCAGGAAAGGATAAGCATCGAAAGGAGGAGGAAAGCATCTGTGTTGGATTTCTTCTACAGCCATAGGACGCCAGGTTCCTTTCAAAATTCTCTTCTGTTTGTTTATGCTTCTGTTCTTTTTATATACTCTTGGCTGTACTGTTTGGTGATTTTAAATCTCTATGTGTGTTGAATTTTGTGATTGAAAATTATGTCTGTATAAACCTTGCAAATTTTTCCTATAAAACCTTAGGGAAGACATTGTCAAATTTTCTTCAATACAATTTATTTGTAAACTGTTGTTGCCAAGGAATTGTTAAAACATTATTGTTTGGGTTTCAACCCAGATCTTGAATTTTATTTGTTCAGAACAAAATATTTGATTAATGTCTGAGAACCAGAATTAAATATGGGTATTTCTACTTATTTCTATGAATACAGATTCACTGGTTATATATATATACATATGTAGATATCATTCTTTCTAAATTTCTGGGAAGTATTTTTTTTATTTTTTTTTTCAAGATTTGTGAGGCTGGGTAGTTTTTATTTAAAATAGATGAGGGTTTATTTTGGTACCCTGTGTACGAATGGCTGGGTTTTCTTCTTTTTAGCTTTATCTTATGAAACTCATTTTATATTAAATTTTTGTGCTTGCTTTGATTCTTTTGTGATTGATGAAAGATAATTTATTTCTTTTAGAATTCGTGAGATTTAATATTTTGAACCTTGGCAACGTTTTCGGATTATCGCGCCCGTGCTACAATGTAGCATAGAAAATAGTTAATATAATCTATCTCCTTACTCCATATTGAAATTTTCGAGTCATGAATTCATACAGAAATTTGTATATCATAAAATATAGTTCATAATACTTATTAAAATCTATGTGAGGCCATTCTTTTCGCGCCCCTATGCTTTTGCATTGTTTTTATTTCTCTGTCTGTGTGAGGAGAGTGTGGTAGACGGCGACCATACTAACCTCGACCCCAATTTTCTACGGGTGCGTGCATAGTTCCTCTGTTGTCTCTTTGGACGGTGTGCCATGTACCGTGGACGCCAGTCCGTTCATTCGCCGTATTGTGTTTGCTGTGTAATGTGTTTCATTATTAATTCTTTCACTTGTTTTATACTCACATGTTACTGTGTGCGTTTGATAATTATTGAAAGTTATTTGTTTTATTTCCGCACCCCATACTTTTACTGGCATACATATATATATATATATATATATATATATATATATATATATATATATGTTTAGTTTCAAAATATGTATAAACCAATTTGGTTGATTTCGCATTCAATAAAATATGTATTGTAAACAGTTTGATCTTATTTCGAATGCCAAGTTTATTTAATTTCGGGTTATACAAATATGTATATATATATATGTGTTAATGTTAATATTGATATAACATTAATGTTAACATATATATATATATATATATTTATATAATTAATTAATTATATTGTAAATTAATAGTATAATAATTTTTTAATTTTATCATAAGATTTATAGAGATAATTTATTTATATATGTTGTTTTCTTATAATAAAGGTATATGTACATATACATATATACGCTTGGAAAATTTATATACATATATATTTATATAAAATGTAATTGGCTGAAAATATCAATGTGATAACTTTTAAGAAGGTTTGCAATCATAGTGTAGTTGTGTAAACAGAGATAATTTTGTGCTTGTTAATAGATGGAGTTTCTCTAGATTTAGCAGTTGATGAAATTACTGTGTCTTAGAAATATTTCTTTTTATGGTGTTGCTCTACATTTCATTATTATCAAATCAATGATCTATTTGATTGGTAAAAAATTATTGTGTCCTAAAATGTACTTTATGGATTTGTGTTGCATTGATTGAATTCTAGTTTTCATCATTTGGGTTTATTTTATTGTGGGGATAATCTGAGTTAAATCATTCTGTTTAGGAACCTAAGTGGTTGCCTAGGAAATTCCAGAGGTGGGGTAAGGTTGTTACTCTAGATTTTGAATTTGAACTTGGGTCTTTGATTCGACTTTGATTATGATTTGGTTTACACATGGATTGTACCAATTTATGATTTTGACTTCATGTGATTTGGTGAGATGGTCATGCCTCGCATTTATTTCATTCATGGATTTAGTATTTCTATGTGGGTACAATTCTTGGTGTTAGTTTTCTTGTGTTTGAATGTTTGGAGGGAGTGGCTCTAATTGGGAGGTTGGTGCACAAAAGGGGCACCAGGATAGCCCTCGTTAGAGTGAATTTAATAAGTGATAATTTAATTAATTAACTAGAGGGTGGGTAGTAACACACTAAAAAGATAATTGTTGCCTCATCCGCCTTTTAGTGCTACCACATACCAAAAGGGATTGAGAAGGCCATGGCTGGCATGATCGTTGCCTTGACTTCTCACATAAGGCGGTAACTACTCCAAGATGAGCAACCCTATGGGGCAGTTCCTTGAGATAGGTAGCCTGGCAAACCATAGATGGAGGCAGTTCCTAGCACTTGGTTGCCTGGATAATCCGTTAGTCGATGGAGGCGGTACCTTGCAATAGGTAGCCTGGCGAATCCATGTTAAGCCATGCGATGACACTCTCCTCTAACATTCCTATTTATGTTGTCTTTTGGAAATCCTCTGGAATTGGTCACTTGTATTGTATTGATGATTTTTGTTGTCGTTTGAATTTGAGTGGTCTCATATGTTGTATGATTTTCTTTAGCTGGTTGTGAGTCTTTGTCTAGACGTTCTTAGTTGGGAACCCTTCCTTAGCGACTCCTAGCACGGGGGTGGTCGAGTGGATTGTGCTTCGCACCCCGTTGGGATTCTCTCTTTTATGCAGATTCATCTTTCAATGCTGAGTTGCAGTAGCAGTTGATTCTTTGCTCGTGGGTTCCAGATTTATGTATTTATGTTATTCTTATACTGATGTATCACTCCCACCTAGTTGAGAGGTTTTGTAAATTATTGCACATGGTGCTATTGTGATGTAATCTCATGATGATGCATTGCACTTTTACTTGTAGGCTTGGTTATGAAGAGGATTTATAATGATGTTATAACTTTGGATATTATTCTATCTTATGTCTCCATTGTTGTTACTAAAGTATCTATATCTATGGATGTTTGAATGTATAGTTTATGCAATGGTTAGTTAAATTTTCATGTTGTTAAGAGTTAGTTCTTAAGTAATGTCCTCGTGTTCCTCAAAGGATTAATTTATGCAAATTGAATTATGTTATATTCTGTTAATTAATGTTCACTCCCTTGTTTTTTTTTTAAAAAATGTTGCATTTTACTTAATTCCTTTGGGGTTGATTGGCGGGGCGTTACAACTTGGTATCAGAGCCAAGGTTGCTAACGCTGGGTTCTCTGGGTAGTTGGTGTCCATTAGGCAACCTTTGTGCTAACTTTGATCTTACATACTATTACTGTGTGCAGGATCATGCCTCGAGCTAGAGGTCGTGGCTGTGGAAGAGGCCGAGGTGGCGGTTGAGCAGTCAGTCATCATAGTCCATCACCACCAAGTTTCCATGGTTTTGAGCATGAGGAAAATTCAAATCCTCAAAGTAATCCGCCAGTTGGTGACCAAAACTCAGGACAACCTGGTTTGGATGGCCAGTTACAACATCTTCTAGGAGAGCTCCTTGATCGTTTGGGACCCAAGCCTTAGGAAGAGTCACAGGTCGAGAGAGAGAGGGAAAGGTCTCCAAGGCATAGGGATGCTCCACCAGATCAGGATGCAGTAATAGTAGGGCATATGAGGGATTTGTTGAGAGCTCACCCTCCTACCTTTGATGGTTTGGGAGGAGGCCTGGAAGCAGAAACCTGGTTGATAGATTTGGATCGTTGCTCCGCAATGCACCCATTTGGTAGCAATACCAAGGCTCGATGTGAAGTGATGCATTTGCGGGGTTTTGCATCTACCTGGTGGAGGTTGGAAGAATAGAAGTTGCACCTGGATATTAGTGTGGTTACATGGGAGTTGTTTCTGGATAGGTTCAAGGCTCGTTTTCTCTTCAATCATTAGAGGCAGCGCAGAGCTGATGAGTTGCATGATCTTAAGCAGATGTCTTTGTCTGTTGAGCAGTATGAGCGGTGGTTCTACAAACTCAAGCAATATGCTGGGATCAATCACGATGAGGGGTTGCTTGTTCAACATTTTGTTCAGGGCCTAAATGCCCATATCAATGGAGGAGTGAGAGTCTTCGAGCCGAAGACAATGGAGGTTACAGTAGAGAAGGCTCGATTAGTAGAGGAGAACTTGGCTATGGCTCTTGGAGGGCATGTTGGAGTTCAGATTGGTAGTGCTCTGGCACTAGGTATATTTTCTAGAGGGGGACAGTCTCAGGTTGTAGGGCCTTCCAAGAATTTTCAGGCACCCTCCAAGGGTGGTTCACATCATCAGCAGTCTCAACCCAAGCAGAATAAATCATAGTCTTGGCAGGGGGACAAGTTTCAGAGCAAGCAATTCTGAAGTTGGCAGTGAGCTAAACCTGATCGTTCTGTGTAGCCTACATAAAGTGCACAGTCGGCACCTTCTTGAGGTAGCTTTCAGTAGTCAAGTGCTCCATCTAGGGTTAGAGGTTTTGGAAGAGGTACAAGTTGCTTTTCGTGTGGGAAGCAAGGACATATTGCTAGACAGTGTCCACAGAAGACTACTTCAGAAATTAGTCAGAGGCCAGCTATTTTAGAATTGACAGTGGGCGATACAGGAAGAGCTCATCGGGTTTTTGCAACAATGGACAATTGGCAAGCTAAGCATCAGGGCACCATGATCGAGACATCAGGTGTGTTGAAGGGTACTAAATTTTCTACACTTTTTGACTCTGGTGCTTCTGATTCATTTATATCTCCTTCTGTTGTGGAGCGATGTGGATTGGTGGCATCTAGGCAAGGCATAACTTGGTAGGTTGAACTAGCCTCTGGGTCAAAAGTTCTTGTAGAAGAGTTTGTTCAGGGTTGTAAGCTAGATTTGGGAGCTTTTTCAACTCAGGTGGACCTTCGGATCTTACCCCTGGGCTCATATGATGTAGTCTTGGGAATTGATTGGTTGAGTTCACATCGTGCTTTATTGGATTGTCGTCGTAAAGCAGTGCGGTGTACCAATGACTCTGGAAAAGAGGTGGAGATCGTGGGCACTCAGAGGCCTATTTCTTTGAGAATTATCTCTGCCATGCAGTTAAAAAGGTTGTTCTGTCAGGGTTGTCAGCTCTTTGCGGTGGTAGTGAATGATCTTGAGATTGATGATAGTCGAGAGAAATCATTGGATGATTACCCTCTTCTTAAGGGATTTTCTGATGTGTTTTCGAGCGAGATACCTGGAATGCCGCCTAAGTGGGATATAGATTTTCAAATAGACCTAGTACCTGGAGCTAAGCCTATCTCTTGGGCTCTGTACCGAATGACCACATAGGAACTTCAGGAACTCCATCTTCAGTTGGAGGAGTTGATAGCAAAAGGGTTTATCCATCTGAGTGTCTCTCCATGGGGAGCACCCGTGATTTTCGTGAAGAAGGATGGTTCTCTCTGCCTATGCATTGATTATAGACAGTTGAATAAAGTAACTATGAAGAACCGATATCCCCTGCTTAGGATAAATGATCTCTTCGATCAGATAAGAGGGGCAAAGATATTTTCCAAGATTGATCTGAAGTCAGGATATCACCAATTGAGGATTGCAGAACTGGATATTCATAAAACTGCATTTCATACTCGATACGAACATTATGATTTCACAGTCATGCCGTTTGGGTTGACGAATGCACCTTCAGTATTTATGTGTTTGATGAATGGGGCGTTTAGAACCTTTTTGGATAGATTTGATCTTGTGTTCCTCGATGATATTTTGATCTATTCTAGGTCTATCGAGGAACACGAGGAACATCTTAAGCAGGTATTGCAGTGTTTGAGGGAAAACGAGTTATATGCCAATATGGCAAAGTGTGACTTTTATAAGACTGAAGTTCAGTATCTTGGCCATGTCATCTTGGGTGAATGAATCTCTATGGACCCTGCAAAGATTCAGGCTATTGTAGATTGGCCCATACGTACTAATGTCTCAGAAGTCTGCAGTTTCATGGGACTTGCAGGTTATTACCGGAGGTTTGTCCAGGGATTTTCTAGGATTGTGCATCCTATTACTTCTCTCCAGAGGAAAGGAAATAATTTTTTTTGGTCAGACAAATGTCAGTTTACTTTTCAGACTCTTAAGGAGAAGCTGACTAGTGCACCTATCTTGGCGGTACTAGATCCTGTAGGAGAGTTTGTTGTGTGTACTGATGCCTCCTTGGAGGGATTAGGAGCCGTCTTGATGTAGGAAGGGCGGGTGATTGCATACGAATCTTGGAAACTTAAAGATCATGAATTGAACTATCCTACACATGATCTTGAGTTGGCCACGGTGGTTCATGCTCTGGTTAGATGGAGACATTTTCTCTTGGGGCATCAATTCGAGTTGCATACTGATCATCGTAGTCTTCAATACATATTCATGCAGCCGAATTTGAATGCTAGGCAGAGGAGATGGATGGAATTTTTATGCGAGTATGATTTTGAAGTAAAGTTTATTCAGGGTAAGGAGAATGTGGTAGCAGATGCCTTGAGTAGGCGTAGGCATGATATTTCTGTTGTGACTCTTGGGATTGATTTGAGGAGTCAAATTCTCATTGCTCTCTCTTGAGATAGTTGGTATTCTGAGGTGAAGTCTGAGATCGAGTCAAGCAAGTCTCTCGAAGGGAAATTTGCTGGGTACTCTTTGGATTTTGATGGTGTTTTGCGTTATTCAGGACGTATGTATGTACCTCCTGCAGAGGGTCTTCGTACTCTAATTTTGTCTGAAGCCCATAGGGCACCCTATTCGGCACATCTAGGAGTTAAGAAAATGTATGCGGATCTGCATTCATTATATTTTTGGCCAGGAATGAAGCAGGATATCGCTGATTTTGTAGCTAGATGTCTGGAGTGTTAGAGGGTTAAGGCAGAGCATCATCATCTAGCAAGATTATTACAACCTAATCTTGTTCCTGAGTGGAAATGGGATATCATTTCTATGGATTTTATCATTGGTTTGCCCATGTCTTCTAGGCGACATGATGCGATCATGGTCACTGTGGACAGGCTAACCAAAGTAGCCCATTTCTCCCCAATCAGATCATCTTATACTGCATCTGTGGTAGCAAAGGTTTTCATGGAGGACATAGTTCAATTACATGGCATACCACAGAGGATCATATCTGACAGAGATCCAGTGTTTACATCAGCACTATGGACTTCCTTGCAGTGGTCTTTAGGGACTCAATTGAATTTTAGCTTTGCATATCATCCTGAGACTAATGGTTAGACTAAGAGAGTTAATCAGGTGCTAGAGGACATGCTCCGCATGTACGTCATGGACCAACAATCTCGTTGGGAGGAGTATTTGCACTTGGTTGAGTTTTCCTATAATAATGGTTATCATAGCTCCATTGGCATGGCACCTTTTCAAGCGTTGTATGGTCGTCCTTGCCGTACCCCTTTGAGTTGGGATCGGCTAGAGGATAGGGTTCTTCTTGGACCTGACATGCTTCGAGATATGGAGCAGTAGGTGGCTCGTATCAGAGAACATCTTATTGCAGCTCAGGATAGACAGAAAAAGTATGATGATGCACATCGTGTTGATTGGCAGTTTGCAGTTGGGGATCATGTGTTTCTCTGGGTGCATCCACAAAAGAGTCCTATCCATTACAGAAAGGGTTCTAAGTTGGCATCCCATTTTTTTGGGCCTTTTGAGGTGTTAGAGAGAATCGTACCTATTGCCTACTGCCTAGCTTTGCCACCTAGCCTATCGCAGATACATGATGTTTTTCATGTTTCTGTTTTGAGGCCTTATTTTCCTGATGTTACTCGTGTGCTGGATTGGAATGCTTTGCAGGTCGAGGACGGGCAGCTAGCTATAGAGCCCGTGGTCATGCTTCAGCGTCAGAGTCTCACCCTTAGGGGCAGAGATATTGATCAGGTGCGGGTCCAATGTGATCCGAATGATGAGACCTCGACGACTTGGAAGGATGCATCTCTTATTAGGGAGGCTTATCCTTATTTGTTCTATGGCTTCCAGGAGTAAGCCATGTCCTAGGGGGGGAGGATGTAATACCCCCATGTTTGATGATTCATTAGATACTCTTGATACTCTTTGATATTGTGTATACTCTGTGATACTCTATGTGGTGGATTTATATTTGATCATGTGTGGTTTCTTAGTTACTTGCTTATTGCTCTTTACATTATGTGTGACATTTGATGATACATTATACACTGATGATTTGGTTCATTATGCAATGATGTTCATTAAATTTATATGTGATGATGTATTTCCATGATATTATGGTTATGATGACATGTTCAGTGTATAATGGTGAAAGGACGGAGTAGTACCACTCACTCGCGAGCGCCCTGCTACCCTGCTATTACCTTTCATGGTTTGTTTTCAGTGGAGATTATATGTTACTTGACATTTATTTGTTTGCAGATATTGCAGGATTAAAAGTCTCGATTCCACCTACTTCGGCAGGACAGGGCGAGCACAAAATGAACCCAATGGGTACGATGTTGTTAAAAGGAGTTGTTAAGGAAGAATTCTCGTCCCAAGTCCATCATGTCATTAGGAGATTGTTGAGTCATGTGTTGACCTGGTCTTGTATTGGTATTTTGATTTTTGAGTTAAATGATTTATTTAATTTATTTATGGTTTGGTGATAGTTAATTCAATTATTTTATATTTAGAAGATTAATTAAAGTTATTTTATTAATTATGATCTAGTAAGTATTGAAGTTAATTAAATTTAATTAAAAGTTATTTATTTACTAAAAGCTTGTTTAAATTAAATTTTAGAAATAAGTGGTGGTGATTAAAAAGTTATTGTTTAAAAAGTAATTAAAAGAGAAAAGTTGGAGATATTCTTGTGGGGGTTATTTTGAGAATAAAATTAATTAATTCAAAATCTATTTTGTGTGAAGAGGAAGAGGAAGAGGAAGAGGCAGGGGGCTGTAGAAAGGGGAATTTTGTATTCTTTTTGTGGGGTGACAATAAAAATAGAGAAGGGGGGGTATGCAAGAGGATTAGGAGGATGGTTTCAGATTTTGTTTTTTGAAAAAGAAGATGCAAGAAAGGATCAGCGTCGAAAGGAGGAGGAAAGCATCTATGTTGGATTTCTTCTACAGTCGTTGGACGCCAAGTTCCTTTCAAAATTCTGTTATGTTTGTTTATGCTTCTATTCTTTTTATATACTCTTGTTTGTACTATTTGGTGAGTTTAAATCTCTGTGTGTGTTGAATACTGTGATTGAAAATTATGTCTATATAAACCTTGCAAATTTTCCCTATAAAACCTTAGGGAAGACATTGTCAAAATTTCTTCAATACAATTTATTTGTAAACTGTTGTTGCCAAGGAATTGTTAAAACATTATTGTTTGGGTTTCAACCCAGATCTTGAATTTTATTTGTTTAGAACAAAATATTTGATTAATGTCTGAGAACCAGAATTAAATATGGGTATTTCTACTTATTTCTATGAATATAGATTCACTGGTTATATATATATATACATATGTAGATATCATTCTTTCTAAATTTCTGGGAAGTATAATTTATTTATTTTTTAATTATTTTTATTTTTTTTAAAGATTTGTGAGGCTGGGTAGTTTTTATTTAAAACAGATGAGGGTTTATTTTGGTACCCTATGTACGAATGGCTGGGTTTTCTTCTTTTTAGCTTTATCTTATGAAACTCATTTTATATTAAATTTTTGTGCTTGCTTCGATTCTTTTGTGATTGATGAAAGATAATTTATTTGTTTCAAAATTCGTGAGATTTAATATTTTGAACCTTGGCAACATTTTCGGATTATCGTGCCCGTGCTACAATGTAGCATAGAAAATAGTTAATATAATTTGTCTCCTTACTCCATATTGAAATTTTTGAGTCATGAATTCATATAGAAATTCATATATCATAAAATATAGTTTGTAATACTTATTAAAATATGTGTGAGGCCATTCTTTTTGTGCCCCTATGCTTTTGCATTGTTTTTATTTCTCTGTGTGTGTGAGGAGGGTATGGTCAGCGGCGACCATACTAACCCTGACCCCAATTTTCTACGTGTGCACGCGTAGTTCCTCTGTTCTCTCTTTGGATGGCTTGTCGTATACCGTGGATGCCTGTCCATTCGTTTGTCATATTGTGTTCACTGTGTAATGTGTTTTGTTATTAATTCTTTCACTTGTTTTATACTCACAGGTTATTGTGTTCGTTTGATAATTATTGAAAGTTATTTGTTTTATTTCCGCGCCCCATACTTTTATTGGCATATATACATATGTTCAGTTTCAAAATATGTATAAACCAGTTTGGTTGATTTCGCATTCAATGAAATATGTATTGTAAATAGTTTAATCTTATTTCAAATGCCAAGTTTATTTAATTTCGGGTTATACAAATATGTATATATATATGTGTTAATGTTAATATTGATATAACATTAATGTTAACATATATATATATTTATTTAGTTAATTAATTAAATTGTAAATTAATAGTATAATAATTTGTTAATTTTATCATAAGATTTATAGAGAGAATTTATTTATATATGTTGTTTTCTTATAATAAAGGTATATGTACATATACATATATATGCTTGGAAAATTTATATACATATATATTTATATAAAATGTAATTAGCTGAAAATATCAATGTGATAATTTTTAAGAAGGTTTGCAATCATAGTGTAGTTGTGTAAACAGAGATAATTTTGTGCTTGTTAACAGATGGGGTTTCTCCAGATTTAGCAGTTGATGAAATTACTGTGTCTTAGAAATATTTCTTTTTATGGTGTTGTTCTACATTTCGTTATTATCAAATCAATGATCTATTTAATTGGTAAAAAATTATTGTGTCCTGAAATGTACTTTATGGCTTTGTGTTGCATTGATTGAATTCTAGTTTTCATCATTTTGGTTTATTTTATTGTGGGGATAATCTGAGTTAAATTATTCTGTTTAGGAACCTAAGTGGTTGCCTAGGAAATTCCAGAGGTGGGGTAAGGTTGTTACTCTTGATTTCGAATTTGAACTTGGGTCTTTGATTCGACTTTGATTATGATTTGGTTTACACGTGGATTGTACCAATTTGTGATTTTGACTTCATGTGATTTGGTGAGATGGTCATGCCTCGCATTTATTTCATTCATGGATTTAGTATTTCTATGTGGGTACAATCATTGGTGTTAGTTTTCTTGTGTTTGAATGTCTGGAGGGAGTGGCTCTAATTGGGAGGTCGGCGCACAAAAGGGGCGCTAGGATAGCCCTCGTTAGAGTGAGTTTTATAAGTGATAATTTAATTAATTAACTAGAGGGTGGGTAGTAACACTCTAAAAAGATAATTGTTTCCTCATCCTTCTTTTAGTGCTACCACAGACTAAAAGGGATTGAGAAGGCCATGGTTGGCATGATCATTGTCTTGAATTCACGTAAGGTAACGGTTCCGCATGAGCAACCCTATGGGGCGGTTCCTTGAGATAGGTAGCAAGGAAAACCATAGATGGAGGCGGTTCCTAGCGCTTGGTTGCCTAAATAATCTGTCAGTCAATGGAGGTGGTACCTTGCAATAGGTAGCCTAGTGAATCCATGTTAAGCCATGCGATGACACTCTCCTCTAACATTCCTATTTATGTTGTCTTTTGGAAATCCTCTGGAATTGGTCACTTTTATTGTATTGATGATTTTTGTTGTCGTTTGAATTTGAGTGGTCTCATATGTTGTATGATTTTCTTTAGCTGATTGTGAGTCTTTGTCTAGACATTCCTGGTTGGGAACCCTTCCTTAGCGACTCCTAGCATGGGGGTGGTCGGGTGGATTGTGCTTCGTACCCCGTTGGGATTCTCTCTTTTATGCAGGTTCATCTTTCAGTGCTGAGTTGTAGTAGCAGTTGATTCTTTGCTCGTGGGTTCCAGATTTATGTATTTATGTTATTCTTATACTGATGTATCACTTCCACCTAGTTGGGAGGTTTTGTAAATTATTGCACATGGCACTATTGTGATGTAATCTCATGATGATGCATTGTACTTTTACTTGTAGGCTTGGTTATGAAGAGGATTTATAATGATGTTATAACTTTGGATATTATTCTATCTTATGTCTCCATTGTTTTTACTGAAGTATCTATATCTATGGATGTTTGAATGTATAGTTTATGCAATGGTTAGCTAAATGTTCATGTTGTTAAGAGTTAGTTCTTAAGTAATGTCCTCGTGTTCCTCAAAGGATTAAGTCATGCAAATTGAATTATGTTACATTGTGTTAATTAATGTTCACTTCCTTGTTTTTTTTTTTTTTAAATTTGGTTGCATTTTACTTAATTCCTTTGGGGTTGCGTGGCAGGGTGTTACACTTAAGGACAAACTTTTGACTAAGCTTTTTCCCTGATCCTTGAAAGACATTTCCTTGGACTAGTTTTTGGCCTTACCGAATAACTCAATTCGTTCATTTAATGAACTTGTTGAGGCCTTTATTAACCATTTCCAAGTGCATATGGTTCCTGAAATGACATTAGGTGATCCGATGAAATGCAAGCAAAATGAGGGTGAAAAAGTCATTGACTTTATTTCATGCTACTAATCGCTTTATTCCCAAATCAACTTGAAGATTCCCAATTCTCACCTTCAAAATATGTTCATAGAAAATTTACAAAGTAAGATAAGAGATAACCTCACCATGATGAAATTTCCTTCCTTCATGCACTTATGCACTATCCTTCAAGATTATCAAAATTTCGTAGGTAGTAGTGTACCAAAAACCACCTCTACCCATCCTGAAAGGTCTGAAGCTTCAAACCAAAACACTTATCAACCCTTTAGAAGACATAATAAAATTTTCCTTCAATTAAATTCCACCTCCCAACCTACCGAACAAGTTGATACCCAAGTATCTTCTATAAAGAAGAGAAATCCTTAAATATATTTGGGGATCCGCAAAGACAATTTACACCCTTACCTGAAACACTTCACAATATCATGACTCAAATATTAAACAAAAAAATGCTTACCTTACCTCTCGTTTGACCCCTTGACCCTAGCAAGTTGTTACCTTTGAGCTTTAGACACAATTCCTAATGTGCTTATCACCATCAAAAAGGACATGATATGAAACATTGCAAGTGTCCTAAACATCTTGTGCAAGACCTCATTGATTCTAATCATATCCAAATTGGAGGTGTGAATGATAAAGGTAACAAGTCTATAGCTCCCCCCAACCAAAACTTACAAATATTTACCAATCCCATGCCCAACCATAATATTTCATTTGTTAAGGCTAGTGAAACTAAGCCCAATGTGATGAATGTTGACATGGATGATGAGAATATGAGCAATAATGAAAAAAAATCCTATGGATGGTGATGAACAAAGTCTTATGGATACCAATAAAAAAAGTCCTATTAGTACAATGATAGGAGTTATTGACATCGAGCCTTGTAAATAGCAAAGCATAATTCCCACTGACATTACTTTCTCTTCAAAAGAAACAATCAAACATGCACCTAATGGTCCTCTTTCAATAGCTGACATAATCAACAACATGCCCACTCTTGGGATTTTAATTAAGCCTATCTATGGAGAGAATGTGATCATAGAGGAACTATTATATGTGCATGAACTTGCTCAAGATAGATATGATAAACCGAAAGCATGGATTAAAAAACATGATGGTTTTTCTTGTGCTACGATGGGCTCGATCAAACTCCCTTTACAAGTAGGACTCAAGAAATTAAATGTATCATTCTCTATCATATCTAATTCAGACCAATTTTGTGTGAAGTTGGGCTACAAATGGCTTAACTCCATGAATGTGGTCCCATCCATTATCCATAAGTACTTAATGTTTCTAGTTGGCATTGAAATATTCCCTATGAACATAGTGGCTTCAGACCTCCATCTTCTTGTGGAAGTTTTTCCTTAGACTATTTATAACCTGAGCCCAGCGAGCCTATAAGACACTGTGAAGACTTCATTTTCCTATCCTACCAAAATTCCAAAAAACCAAGACCCATCCATGAAAAATCCTTTGCATGTTTCAAATAAAAGGCCTAGAGAAAATCAGGGTATGTGCAGGATCATCATGGAAAAAATAGGCCCTTAAGTGGCAAAAAATTTAGAAAAATCAGAGTTCAGAAACTTGACGTAAAAATTTGAATACGCTATCTGTATTATTTCAAAAATATGTAAGAATAGAATCTATAGCAAATTGAATGTAATTTCTAAACTACTAGGTTTTTTTTAAATCTATTTTGTGAAAATTTGAAATTTCAATGCAGAGTACTTAAATTTAGGGAAAAATAAGTGGGTGTCTGTCTGACCACCCTAAGCACAATAAAATGATAATATATTTTTATAATATTTTAGATATAAGTAGAGGACTCATGTCCCAATGTGATGCATATTTTTTGTAATTTTTTTCCAAGTAAATAATTAATTATGAAATTTTTATTACAACTTTTTAATAATATAAATACTAGTATGTCTGAACACCTTAACTTGGTCAAAACTTCATGAAGTTCTTTTTTTTTAATCCTATAGTATGTGAAGCATAGAATGTGAAATATTTTTTAGATTCAAAAAATGTGATACCATTTGAAAGCTATAGATGTTTTTCAATCAGCCTGTCAATTAGGACTTTAGTCATAATTCAAATAGAAAATGAATAATAATTATTTATTAAATTCAAAGTAAAGCATAATTTATATTGGTGGAAAGCTAAGAGTCTCCTTGGAAAACTCTTTTTGTTTCATCAATTTCAGGTAAAAAAAAGTCATCAACCACATACCCTACACATACCCATCATATCGCCACTTTTTGGCCCATCATGATCCTACACATGCCCACCAAAGAAGTCCTAGTTGCCTCCTAAGAAAAATTATAAAGACAAAAAGAAAGTGGTTGAACAACCTTCCATGGTTTCTTTTTTTCTTCCCTTACAAGAAGAAAAGGAACCTATAGTTGACAAACCTACTCCTACACAAACACAACTTCAAAACCGTAATGAAAGAAATAGAAAGGCTAGAGAGCATAGGCATAGACATTGTGCTATTGCTCGAAAGATGAATGAAGAGAAAATCTTTGAAAATAAAAAATTGAACTTAGCATAAGCAATAAACAATGAGCCTTCTCTCGTACCAAAACCAATCAATCCTATTTCTCCAACACAACAAGGACCAACACCTTCTATGGATATTATCATTCATCCTTTTGGTGTGGTTAACTTGGGTGAAGATCAAGAAACTATTAGAATTAACGAGCAAGTGCATAATGAGCTGAATTTTCTATTTTCCTCTTCTATGAGCTTAACGATAACAATTGTGATGATCCTCCTAAACTGAGTGATGCACCACATGTTGAACTAGGTGATTTTCCTAGTATAACACTTGATGTTGTCCCTCTTGCTAGTGATCTACATTCCACATATAATAAAAAATATTGTGATGTGGATGACCTATTGCATGGTTGACTCGCATGTGCTTTACTAGTATTTTATCTTTTCTTTTTCTTTATCTTTTCTTTTTTCTTTATTTTTTCTTTTGATTGCATTTGTGTGATGTGATCCCCTATATTGTTTGATGTTTCCTCTCTCTATGTGTATTCCTCTATTTTTACCTTCATTCTTCTATATGTCATAAGCTTTTTTCCTATTTCATTTATCTTTCCTTTCATTTGCATTGTTTTTCTTGTGCTTTCGTTTTGTGGATGACACAAGGCATCGAGACACCCTATGTCTCTTCTAGGTTGACCCAAAATATTTTTCATTATCTTTGGTTTTCTTTTCATTTTTATCTTAATTTTTCCCTTTGGGGATGACGCAAGGCTTTGAGACACCCTATGTCTCTTCCATGTTGACCCAAAAATATTTTCATTATCTTTTCTTTTCTTTTCATTTTTGTCTTTTTTTTTCCTTTTGGGAATGAAACAAGGCGTTGAGACATCCTACGTATCTTCCATGTTGACCCAAAAGGTTTTTCAAATTTTTTCGCGATCTTTGTGTCATTCTTCTAGTTCTATGTGTATTTGGGGAATGACGATAGTTCCAAGCTCTCTGATAATATTGCAACAAAGATAGATATTGACCTTGAATCCATAGATACCTTATGTGTTTCTGGGGGGAAACCCTCTTTTCCTTTCTCTCTTTCATTTTTTGGCTACTTTAAAGTAATTGATCATAGCATGGTGTTAGAATTTTCTTTAAAGTGGGGGCATACATTCACATTATTTTGGCATGATTTAATTTGTAGTATTTTTCATGTTCCTTGATGTGACTTTTTTACTTCATGTGATATGTTTTTCTCTTTGTGGTGACATTGGGAGTAATGTCCTTCAAGAGTGTGATCTATCTCTACATATTACATTCCACTTAGTGGTGATGTGATGCACTGCATTCCCTAAGTTGTGAATCTTTTATCCTTTGATTGGTCCTCTTTTGGAGACATCAAGAACAATGTCCCCTAATATGAAGACCTCACATGAACTAAGAAAAATCCATTTGAACATCCCTCTTTCTTGTTGCATTTTATTTTTGTTCCTTATTAAAGTCATAGAGGTATGGATTTTATATGGTTTTATGGGGCTCACCTAGTGAAAAACTAGCTTCACTAGCCCTTGTGAGTGTGCATTTTCCTTTTTTCTTTGTCATAGTCATGGGGGTATGGCGTTGATACAAACTTCTTGGGGCTCACCTAGGGAACAACTAGCTTCACTAGCCCTTGTGAGCATGCATTTTCTTTTGTCCTTATCATAGTCATGGGGGTATGACTTTGATATGGACCTCTTTGGGCTGATCTAGTGGACACCTAGCTTCACTAGCCCTTGTGAGCATTCATTTTGTTTGCATACTGGACAACACATTCCACTTGTAAACCTTTTTGGACAAACAGACTAGAGTTGGTCCATAATGTATTGGACAGTTAGTCGAAGCTTGATATGTTTCATTTTTATTTTTCTTTTTCCTTTTCCCTTTTTGTATCTTTGATGGTGTATGTTTGCGATCTGGTTATGGCTTCATATATCATCCACAAGCATGTTCCTTTGTGTCTATATTAGTTTTCCATAGGATCTTGATCTTGGGGGCTTGGCCACCCTCTTGGTTATTATCATCCTATCTTATTAGCATGCATACATTTGAACCCCTCTTGATTGCATGGTTGGATACTTTAGTGTGAGTTTGAAGCAAGTTCCTCCTCTCACTAAAGTTGGGGCTAAATGTAGTGTTGTAAAATTCATACCCTTGAATTTTCACACTTTTTTAGGCCTGCCTTGCTTTATTTATCCCTATTTATGTCTTAATTGGTCCTATTTTACATCCACAAGCCCAATGAATTATATCATTTTTTGGCTAATCCCAAAAAACTTCAATGGATAAATGATAATTTAATGATTCTATCTGAGTGTCCTTGATTTTTGGGTTGGGACAAGAATTCCACCTAGGGCATCTTTGTCCCCCAAAGTTCTTGGGAACCTTATTTTGAAAGCACCTAAATAGCTACCTTTTTGGAGTCTGTGCCCCAAGTTTCATGCCTCGGGACTAAGATTCCACCTAGGGAATCTTAGTCCCCCTTGAGGTATTTTTGGTATTCAATTTCAAATTCTTGTTAGATTTAGCCTCCTTTAATTAATGAATTCATATGTCGGCTTGGTGTGGTGTAATTTTGGGATATTAAGCATGGATAAGTATAAACACAAGGTTCCTTCTCTCATTTTCTCCTAACAAGCAATCCAAACATCCAAGCATTCAAGTATTCAAGAGCATTCAAGAATATTTCATCAAGCATTTGGAGCCATCATCAAGATTCAAGCATCATATCAAAGTTCTTCTTGAATCATGTGTGTTTTTGTGCTAACATCAAGTGATGTAAGGTTTTTATTCAAGCAATCAATTCAAGTTCATATCTATCAATCCTTTATTTGATTCAAGATCCATATCCAAGCTATCCATTTCACACAAGTTTACATACTTTATAATAAGGGTTTGGTGAGTTGTAACATTGCATGTTGTTTATTCATCATTTCCTTCCATTATTTCATTTCTATTTCAAGGTTTAATTACCAACAAGGGGTTTGACCAAGGAAACCCACCAGTCACTAACAATCAACAAGTTTTTCCTCTCTTGCATATTTGTGATTGAATATTTAGCTTGAAGACTTGAAGATCAATTAAAGTGAAAAGTTGCAAAGTTGCATTGCAAAGTTTTCATTTTCACGAAAACTCACCTACAAGAAAAATCTAGAAGTTTCAAAACCTGAGATTAGAAAAGAAGGAAGAGAAAACATTAAGCCTTAGGACCACATTTAGAGATTCCATAAATTTCAGACGGGACTAAGTCACCACCTAGGGTGTCTTAGTCCTCTCGAGGGTATTTTTAGAAATTCTTCCAGATCAAGTTTCAATATCTGAAGATTCTGCATTTCCCTCAAAAAACAACAGTGGGACTAAGACAATAGTAAGTGCATCTTTTTCCTCCATAGCACTTTTTGACACCTTTTTTGCATCTTTATAATCCTTGTCACATTTCCATATTTCCCAGGTACACATACCCTAACTTGCAATTGCATTATTTCATCATTTGCATCCTTTCTTTAGCTTGCATTACTAGGTTTTGTGAGTTGAATGCCCATTTTTCTTTTCCAAGCATTTTCCTAGTGTTGAACCCCTAAAAGATTAAAGAACCCCTTCCTATGTGTTCCTTGTTGAGAATCGACTCACCTTGTGAGGTTGATACTCAATCCAATTAGGACTCCTAGGAAATAATTGAATGACCGAAGGAGAATAAGTGGTCTAACCCCCACGCCATCTTCTTTCTGGTTCAGTTATTCAAGGTATCATTGTCCATGCTTCATATTTCATGTTTCGTATTCATACTTCATTGTTTTATCATTTGGTTTAATTACGTAAAAGGGGTTTAACCAAGGAAAACCCCTATTCCCTAATAATCAATAATTTTTTTCTCTCTCTACATGTGTGATTATAGATCTAGGTGCATTGGAGCTTGAAGATACTTTGAAGATTAGCAAGGTTGAAGAAATGCATTTAGTCATCACAAGGTTGTCATCTTCACTAAAATTCATCTACAAGTTGCAAATAAGGGTTTTAGATCTAGAAGCGAAGTGTGGAGAGCAGAGATAGGAGAGCATATTCAGGGCTTAACACTGTGAAAAAGCTAAGTGAGACTGATATGCCACTTGTATATATGATGCGAGCATCGGTGGTGTGAGGAAATCTTGCATCACCCAAAAGATGATTTCTATTTTTGTTCTGTTGTTTTCTTTTTGTAGATGTTTTGTATTTGGATACCCTTTTTGAATAAGAGTTTCCAATTGCTTTTTCTCGCTTTTTCTTCAACTGCTATTTTTAGCAGGTTTGCATTTGAAGTCGTGGGAAGACAGAAATTTATGGGAAGGTTTAGGATGGAAAAATACACAGTCTGGTGAAAGAATCAAGTCAAGATCATTCATGACTTGAAAGTTATTCAAGTTCCAATTTCTGCTTTTTGACCTGAAAAACCTTCCGAGCTCAGTTTGAGGCACCAAATGATCCCGGATGGGCCTGAAAATTTGCGAAAACGCCAAAGTAGTCCGCCAAAGGCCTACTTTGCAAAAAATCGTCTTTTCGAGAGCTTTCCGAAAAGGTATTATCATTGAAGATCCGACGGTCGGATTAAAAGTTATGGCTGCCGGAAGTTGGTGCATATTTTAAAAATGTGCTAATTTTCAACTGTGAATTTATCTTGAATTTCAAATTGTAATTTTGGCGCCAAATCGTCAAAAATCTTATCTCGAAGGTTGTTTTTGGTTCCAAACCGAAATGGGTCTATTTAGGGACTTGTTTCTGATTTTTGGGTAACTTTTTGGGGAAAGAAGTTCGCATGCTGTGAAAGGGGATCTGGGTAATTTTCTGTAAGTTTGTAATTTGCATGTATCACAGAGCTCGAGGATTTGTGATCCTCTGCATGTAAGATTTTTCATTATTGAATAATAAGAAAGTTTGCTAGTTGTGTGCATTATTTCTGTGTCTCGGGTTTTGCTCCCTCATGGTGGTATCGAGCGGAGTTTTCTTTGGCTGATGTGGACAGATCGCCGTGTGAGGCGTTACAGGACCGTGGTTGTAGGTTCAAGATATTCAAGATGCCTCCAAGAGTGATGTCTGGTAGGCGTGGTGGTGCCAGAGGTGGCCGAGGTGGTAGAAATGCTGATGGAAGAGATCCATTGGCAGCCGAGGGTTTCAGAGCCCTCCAGAGACAAATTGATGCGTTGCAAGAATAGATGAGAAGAGGGTTAAACCCGGGAAGGAGAGGAGAAAGTGAGGATGAAGACGAGGTGGAAGATTCAGATGTAGAAGAGGAAGAAGAAATGATCGATCAAGATTAGATGCGGTTGATAAGGGCCATTTCAAAGATCGAAAAAAGACCCAGAATTGAAGTCCCCAGTTATTCCGGAAGTCTGAACCCGGAGGAGTTGATCGATTGGATCAACGAGCTAGAAGAATATTTCGAGTATGAAGAAGTAGAGGACCCAGATCGGGTTAAGTTTGCAAAGACAAAGCTGAAGGGCCATGCCAATATATGGTGGAAAGAGGTCCAGTTGGAGAGAAATCGAAGAGGAAAAGGAAAGATCAGCAGTTGGGATCGCATGGTGGAGAAACTGAAGAAGCAGTTCATACCAATAGACTATGAATTAGATCTCAATAAGAAATTGCAAGGGTTGAAGCAGTGAGCTGCATCTCAGGAAAGAATACACGTAAGATTTTCACAAGATTATCATTAGAACGGCCATGCGTAAGCCAACAAGGAGAAGGTAGCCCGTTATCTTAATGGGTTACGCATCGAAAGCATTCAAGAGGAGCTAAGCCTCGTAAGAATGACTACCATTGAGGATGCATACCAATTTTCTCTCGAAAGTTGAGGAGAAGCTCAACAAAAAGATTTGACAACAAGCAAAAAGCGTCATGGAGGTCAAAGCGAAGGGGTAGTGGAAGATCTGGGAGCCAAACGAATGAAAGGAAAAATGAAGATGTGGGTACCAAATGAGGTCGTGAGGGGACGATAACTTCTACCGCCCCCGCGATCAAAATAAAGGGTGATCAAAGGCAGAGGAC